>PUHP01000459.1:0-11388 GCA_006783085.1 Colletotrichum shisoi
TAATATTTAATTAATAGCCTAATATTTAGTCTAATTAGCTAGTAATAGTAATAGAGAGGATAGAGACAATAAGGATAAGGGTATTATAGGCTTTGTAGGCTTTATAGGCCTTGTAGGCTAATTATCCCTCTCCCCTATAAAAGGGCTTCAAGTCGTATACAGTAATAATTAGGGATAAACCCCTGCGGCAATTAAAGTAGCAATTAGTACTAAAGGGTAGGTAGTTTATATAGGGTCTAAATAGCTTTACTTTAAGCAGCAGGCAACAGCAACAGCGACGGCGATAGCAACCTAAGGGTATTTTAATGTTAACAGTTCTATAATTCCTAATTCTGCCAGCAAAAAAGTGGCTAAATTGTAACAGCACGCATTTTACGCACAGACGCGTTATTTAATTTCGAACGCTCCCAACGCAACGCAGTGTACGACACCCCCAGTACGTACACTCGCACATCATTCGCACTCCTGTCACAGTCTGAGTGAATGCGAGACCAACCGATATTGAATCAGGGTACCTTCTCGGTGTCAAGTCGCGCTTTGATGCCTCTCGATTCTACAGGCAATAAACGCCATGAATGCACCTTATTTGGCCCTCACCACTGGCATGGATTTGGGTTTTATCTGGAGAACCCCCACGTCAGGATTGGGGTCGCATTAATCCGAGATGATGGGTTTAGGGGAAGATTCATGCTGTAGGTGTTTATACTAATTATCAGACGGCCGTGCCCCTGTTCAGTCTCCAGTGACGCCCGGCCCGGACCCGGACCCTTTCCCTTGCAACGACAGATGGAGAGAGAGAGATACACGCACTTACTCGCTGCAACGTACGTCTGCACAGCCTCGTTCTTCCACGCAAGCACTTGCACCTCTCACCACTTACGTACATCGACGACCGCACCACGAGACATCCTATATCACGGCGCCTTCAGTTGCGGGGACGACCAAGACGCCAGCCATCAGAGGCCACGCAAATCGCCTCCCTTAGCGTCTCCGCGACTCTACAGTGTCAGGTTGCCTCCTCGCACAAGCCTCCAACCCCGCTGTGTGTCTCGATTGTCACCATCTTACTTGCCAGCCAAGACGGCTCTATCGGAATACTTGATCAGTGATGAAGCCAGCTCATGCTCTACGAACAACTTCATAAGCGACTGCTCGGTAATTTGCGCATGCAGCATGGCGCGGTTGTCTACTGATGCTGTCTATCCCCGCCCATCACCCTTCAAACCTGCTTGACTACCTACGTCGTAATGGATGTTCAGCAATTCACGACGAGTAGTCCTCTCCTTCGTCTGACTCGTCATCGGCCGACATGTCTTCCACAATCAGGTTTCCTGAGCGTCCAATCTTTTGTGCCATCGTCTCCTCCTTACTGGGCTCGAACACAATCCGGGGCATAACAGATGCGATACGGAATTGGTACTCATGCTCGTAGCCTTCGGGCTGCGCTGTCGCCTTCTCTGTCGTGACCTCCTCGGGTGCCGTCAATACGTCGTAGCATTCCACAAACGCATAGAGTGCTTCCATCGTTGTATCGTTTCGGAATCGGCGCACGATTCTCCCCCCACCGGACGACTCGGGCAATTTGAGCGCAATTCGGACGACATCCTTGCTGCTCACCGGCGGCTCTTCTTCCATTATCGTCGCCCGCCAGCGTTTCCACTTCTCCCGCTGTTCCTCGCGTCTTGCGGCAGCCTCGGCCTCTTCTTCGGCCTTCCGCGCGGCCTCCGCCGCAGCCTTTTCCGCCTCGCGCCGTTGCCGTGCTCTTTCTCTGTCCTTGACCAACGATCGCTCGTAGGCGGAATCCTGTTCGTTCCTGAGGCTCCGCGTCACTTCCTGCACTGTTCTGTCCGCCCGAACGCCTGCCAAGTCCGGCGCATACTTGTTAATGGCGGCCTGTGCCTCCGAGAGATATGTAGATGCTGGCATAGGGCCGGCCAGGCGCTTAATGATACTCATTCTGGCGCTTCCCTCCTTGGGTGTGAGGCATACGATTGCCGAGAACGGGTACTTGGTGCAGTTGTATTCCTGAGCAACCTGGTACGCTTCCGAGTCCAGTATGTTGCCGCCCCACAGAATGACGTTGTTCACTGGGTCATTGATGAAGCTGACCACATCGGGGGCCAGCAGCGTATCTCTCGTGAAGGATTCCGTGTCGTCGTGCTCGGGCGACATGAGAACCATGAGGAGAAATTTGAGTTCCTTTTTGGCCAGGTCTTGCGCCTGAGCAACGCCACCCTCGAACCACGGCAAACCCGTGTTACCATACTCTTCTTCGAACTCTCGTTTAAAACGTGCAGCCGTATCCCGAGGCATTAGCATGCGGCGTCCAGTGGTGCTCCTTAGTCCAGTTCCCGGCCCACTTGTGATAGCCCGTGGCCGAATTTGCCTTGGGAGGAAGTTGAGCACGTAGAAGACCGTACGGAAGATCTTGGACGCGATTCTGTATCCGATGCTGAAGGGTGCCAACAGCAGCCCGATCAGAAAAGGAGGCCGGTGGAAGGCATTCGGCTGGGGAACGACTCGCGGTGCGGGCTCAGGGCGATCTCTTCGGGGAGCTTGCAGTCGGCCTGCCGAGGCATGCAAACTTTCTTGGAGGTTCTCATGTCGTGCTGTTGTCCGTGGAATATCCTGCGCCATGGCTTCTGCGACTGGGTCGGGGCCCTCGCCATCAAAAAACTTGGCGATGGCGATCTAGAGGTTATGGTCAGCACAACCTACAGACGGGACTGGGTTAGCTCTGTAAGTGACGACTTGCCTGGACATTCCATTGCGACCGCTGCAGTAGTGGTACCGCATCCTTAAGGTCTTGGTTTGTGACACTGGTGTACTGCTGCAAAGCCTCTTGCTGACTTGCCGACAGCTGTCCCAAGTCTAAGTCCCCGCTCTCCGCCATGTTGACCGTTGACCGCGGTAGCAAATCGATAACAATCAGTCAATGCAGATACGGGTTGCAAATGCTATGTTGCGTCGTTCAAAGGTCCATGAATCAGGGAGTTGCGGAAAGAAATCGAAATCAGATGGGGGTGAGGAGGGCGGTTGTGGCCAGGTATGTATCAAGGTAGTAGCGATGAACTTCCAAACGATCAAGGGGCTCAGCGGTTCTGCCCTAAGAAGTGAGAGGCTGGGTGCGCGGGCTTTGATAGAAAGCGACGGGTGTCCAAGGGCTGGTGACGACACTTGTCCGTGGCCGTGCATGTGGAGAGAAAGGAGTGGATGCTTGGACACCAGATACCTACATAGGTAGGAGGCAGGCTGGGTACCGCGTCGGCGGAACCGCGTCTCGGAGGCCACAGCGTGTTAAGAGACTCTGTGCTTATCAATCATCGCTTATCGACGTTAAACTTGACTCGCAAATTGCCACCAGCCAGTAATGCAACTAAGAGGCGTTGTCTATTGTGCCCTGGGATAACTGAATATTGGAGCAAGTAGTGGAACAACCAGGAAGACACATACCTACCTACGTAGTGTGATGGCGAGCACAGGCACAGTGCTAAAGCACCAAATGGTAATATGCTGCAAATCGCTGGGCTTCAGCGCTTGGCTTGGGGCGTGCCACCTAAGCTCCTACTGCCATCGGACAATGCCCCCTTTCCTCTTCTCCAAGCATGACCTGGTTATCTCTGTCTTTATTCTTTTATCGAAGGAGGCGGCGCATCACCTCACTCTTTCCTACACCGTTGCCGGCTTCGCCCAACTGCCTACTCTACCTATTTCTGCTTGCGATCGGCTACAGACATCCTCGCTCTGGCGCGCGCGCCTACATTTAACCCTGCCTTGCCGCCGTACCCTATTACGACGACCTCACATCATCCTTTACCCATTGGATTGATCGCCGGCCAACATCACCAATACCTTCGTACGGACATCGTGCGTGTCCATGACCGAGACACCTACCCCACCAACAGCGTGCAAGCCATGGGAAATGTCTGCAAGGATCAAGTGCGTCCGCCCAAAAAATGACCCCCGTCCGGCTTCGCGCCAGCCCCACGCGAGCTCCATTCCTTCACTGTGTTCTTCTCTGCCCGCCTTTGTCTTCTGTCCCCCCGCCCAAACCAGCCCGGTCCCTCCCCGTCCACATCCAGCGCGCGCGTCCAAACCATGAGAACGAACTCGACGACAATCCGACCATGGGCTCTGGATTTGGCTGACTCTATGCAGACGTCGTAGCGTCGACCAGGGCGGCAAAACTCTTTCCAACCGAATATATTGATCATGGCGACCTCGCGATACCCCCAGTCCGACCTTCGTCGACAAGTCGGGTCGCCAAAGCCCAAAACCCGAGGCGAGTGGACGCGCCTATGTACTCTCTTGACCACATTGACATGGCACCGCAGCTGACGTTCGTCAATTGCATTAGAAAACAAAGAGACACTATGCCGAAACGTACTTATATATGGACACTGCCGATACGAGAATACAGGTTGCGCCTTTAACCACGACCAGACTCGATCCAACTCGGTCCAGAACAGCCCCGGCGGCCAGAGTAACCAGTCCGAATTGTAGGTGCCCACCCGCTACGTTGTCTTTGGTTTTATGCACCGCCATTGCCGATCATGCCACGAATGCCCGGAGCCCGTCGTCACCACCCTCAATATTCCGGTGCCTGCCTCAAAAACGGTGGAAATGTTTCTTGGTTGTAGGCAAACTTCGGGTGACGCTGTGATAGATGACTAGTGGTCGTTCGTTGAAGCGGCCATAGTTCTGTACGACAGGCTCTATACGCCCGTAGGGAGAAAAGGAGGAGGGGGTCAAGCCTTGTGGTTCTCACTGGAAGCATGTGTTCTCAGAAATGTCACGGGCTATGAAAAATTCCCAGGGCCGGAGATATTGGTTCTGATAGTAGAGACCTAGAGGCATGCAATCCGGGAAGGAGGGCATTCTACTGCTGGGTCTTTGAATGCCCTAGAAGATACGACGCCGGAACCCCAGCACACTAAGCCAGCCCGATGGCGGATACACAACTTCATTTGATTAAGAAGCAGAGCTGACATATATAAACCCATAGCGCAAGGAAGGCACTCAATGTCGACTCGCCGTCATTCACTCCGGCTGGCCTTCCATCGGCGGCATCTCCAGGCGCAAATGCGCTGAGTGGCCCGTCAAAGAAATCCACATTTTCTTCACAAGCAGCCAGTGCAGCTGTCTTCACTCCCAGAGGAGCAGGCTGTATGTTACTGCCTGGTCTTTCAATTGGATGGGAACTCGGGCTCGACTAATCCTTCATAGCTGCGACACCTGCTGCTGTTCAGGATGGCGAACCTTCATCGACTGTCTTCAACCCCGCAACCTTCCGCGAGTTCACCCCTTCGAATTTTGAATTGAGTACTGGGGTAGGAATATAGCTTCGTGCATGTTCAGCTGAAACTTGAAATACTGATACGCTTGCAGATAACCGCCAATGGTACGGCCTCAGATACGGGGCTCTCATTTGACCCCTTTACTATGCCCAATGCTGGTCAGGCTTTGCCGGCTACACCCTTCAACCCATATGCAGACGACCCGACTGGCCTTGCTGGTTCAAGCGCGGCGTACTTCCAACATCAAAACGCCTACACCGCCCCTCTCCAACCGGTAAGATTTTCGGACCGAAATCAAATGTGACGAGACTGATCAAAGGCAGCTCCAATACCACCTTTACGCTCCTGTTGGGCCATACAGAGACGACCTGTTGCCATTTCAGAGACAAGTACACGACTTCTTTCTCCCCGAGAAGCTTCGAGAAGAAATGCAACGCAAGTCCGAGGCCTTACAGCAGGTCATGCCAAGTAAGTTGGCACGGAAACATTCTCTCAAAGTCTTGGAGGCTGACTTCTCCACAGACTCGACTTTACCTCCGCTGGACAACTATTTTTCGCTGGTTCCTCTCGATACAAGTCATCGGAAGAGCTCCAGTGTGTTCGGCTACACCACTTGGGTATACAAGGCGACATCTTCTAAGAGCGGGAAAACCTACTGCCTCCGACGTCTTGAAGGTACGCTACGATATCAAACCTCGATGCAACCCAGGCTGACGCACAACAGGCTTTCGGTTGACCAATGAGCAGGCTATTCGCTCGGTAAAAGAATGGCGAAGACTTAACAACGGCAACGTGGTGACCATTCACGATGCCTTTACCACTCGGGCATTTGGTGACAGCTCTCTCTTCTTCGTTCAAGACTACCACCCTCTATCTAAGACCCTCGCCGAGCTGCACTATGCCCAACCGAACACAACCCACGGTACCCGTTTCAGTGCAAAGAACCCTATTGCGGAAAGTGTCTTGTGGGGTTACGTGTCGCAAATAGCCAACGCATTAAAGACCATCCATGCCTTGAACCTGGCTGCCCGCTGCCTGGATATGAGCAAAGTCATAGTCACTGACAAGAACCGCATTCGGCTAAGCGCGTGTTCCATACTGGATGTGGTCCATTTCGAAGCTCGTCGCCCGGTTCAGGAGCTGCAACAGGAAGACTTGATCCAGTTTGGCAAGCTGATACTGTCTTTGGCGACCAATACGCCACCAAACCAGCTGACCAATCTGAAAGGATCGATGGAACAGATGAGCCGGGTGTGTTCTAAAGAGATCACTGATACTGTCTTGTGGCTCCTAACTCCGGCTCCAGCGGGCGCCACACCCAAGGGGGTCGAAGAATTCATTCGGGGCATAGCGGTTCATATGGTGGCCACGCTGGACGCCAGCCTGCAAGAGGCCGACACGATGAAGTCGGAGCTGTTTCGCGAGTTGGAGAATGGTCGGCTGGTACGCCTGATGGCCAAGCTTGGTACCATCAACGAGAGACAAGAGTTCGATGGCGACAGAGCATGGTCAGAAAACGGCGAACGGTACATGCTGAAGCTCTTCCGTGACTATGTCTTCCATCAGGTTGATGCAAATGGCAATCCTGTGGTGGACATGGGCCATATTATCCGATGTCTGAACAGGCTGGATGCCGGCAGCGATGACAGAATCTGCCTCACAAGCCGAGACGAGCAGACGAGCTTCGTAGTCAGTTATAAGGATCTGAAGAAGCAGCTCGGCAATGCTTTCGGCGAGCTGCTTAAAGCAGGAAAACAGTCAACGGCCCGAGGATTCCAAGGGCCCTCTCACTAGAATTGGGAGAACTGGAGAGTTTCCGGTTCCGATCACGATTGTTTCCACCATCATCAAAACTCTAAGAGAGATGCTCCCATCTGTTGGGACCACAGACCTCAAAGCGATATCAACGACGAGACAAGCAACGCTTGAGCGCGACGACCAATCACATTGGTTTACGCTGTTGGATTCCGCATAGAATGTTGGAGCTGCACGTGAGAGATATATATTTGGGGCGCAAGATGGGCAGCACTTGCGAATCAGAGCGGACAGGGTCAACTGACTGGGAGAGGAAAGTGATGCAAACTAGTAAATAGATGAGAGATGAGCGACCTCACGGGATGCGGGGGTCTCCTTCTTACCTGACGCACGTGGTAGATGAAGCGACACGAGGAGCGAGCAGGTACGAAACAAGTTTCAATTCATTTCCTTGCGCTTATTGGGCGGCGAAGTGTCTGGATGAGCGGGCTGTTGTCTTTGGTGGAACGGGCAGTTCTTTTGGGAACAACACAAGTCATGAAAACTTCGCCATCGTGGGATTTTGTGTGCCATGGTCTCTTCATTTGGGCAGCATGTTGGTATGTGTGACATGCCATTATCATTCATGTCCTGCTGCTGCGGGTATAAATATCGATACAGCCGTGCTATACCATGGACCAGAACCTTTCCATTTTGGTTCCTCTTTGTCAAACTGTTTGGCGTCTTAGTTCCTTACTCTCCCTCTTTCTCTTGAGGTGGAGTTCAATATAGGTAACCCTCTCCGCCCTAGCCAACTCATGATTTCGTCCTTGTGGTTTCGTGGTGTCGTGGTTTCTCCCGAGTTGAGATCATTCCTCGTCGGGTTGCGCAAAGGGGTTCGCTATGGGCTCGCTGCCGTCGACGGGGCTGACGAGGACAAGCAGAGTTCCGCGAGCGACGACGAGGCCCAGGGATCTCGATGTTTCATTTCCTTCCTCATCTGTCGGTTGTGTGTGCAGCGTGTCAGCAATGGCCTTCGCGGGCTATGAAGTAGGCAGTCTCACCTCTCATGACCTCCTGGACCTCATCCAAGACGAGGTTCATCAATGCATCATATCCCTTGAGTGTGCCGGTGACTGTGCGTCTGGTCAGCAAGCTTTGCTCCGCGTTGAAGCGTTGCCGAGAATGATGTGAGTGACTGACCTTCACGGCCACCATTGAACTTGACAGTAATCTGCTTGTCCATATACTTTGACAGGTCCAGGATGTTCTCCTTCTTGGGTCTCTCGCGGTCACCGCTGGGCCCCTGGGGTGCTCCACGATCGCCGCCACCACCACCACCGCCGCCGCCGCCGCCGCGTCCTCCTCCACGTCCGCGATAGCCGCCGCTGCCACCACCTCCTCGGCCACCGCCTCTGTGCGATCCTCTGTCTGCCATTGCGCGTGCGATTGTGTACTGTGAAGAGCGTGTGGAGGTATTCGTAGCGTTTTCGTCGGGAGACTACAAGCGCCCTTTTTGGGATCGGATTGATCAATGGTCTTTAGCGAGTTGTCGTCGTGGCCGTGTTCGGAGCGCAGGGGTGTGTGGTCGTCCCGAATGACGTTGTTGAGGGTTGCGCTTGTATTTTGCTCTTTTGCGGCCTGGGGAGGTGAGGTCGGTGATTCGGTGCGAGGAAAATGAACAAGCTTGAGCTTTGGTCCGGGCTGTGGTGGGGCCATTTGGGTGCTCAGCGCGGTCTCCCCGCGTCGCTACCAACCTACCTACCTACCTACCTACCCGCGTACTCAGATTTCAGGTCCGGGCGATATGATAAAGACGGAAATATCAGACATGCGCCGGGTTCGATGTAATGGGACATTCATTTTGTGAAGGAGACAATAGTACAGACCTTTCGGGATGAAGACTATCGATCTCTATTCCGCTGAGGCTCAACTCGTCTGATGGTCTTTACAAACACGAGCTCTCTGTCATGGGCACGAGTTGGACGGATTTTCTTTGCCGCGAATGCCTTTTTTTGGATGACGACAGATAGAGTTCACAGGCAATGCCAAGAAGACAATATCTCTCACGACAACGGGAGCAGTATGTTGACTTGAGTAACCCGCTCTGGACACTGCTAATCGCGTTGGACCGACCAGGTGGTTGATGACTTTTTGGCAGCAGGAGCAACGCCCGAGTAAAACGCCTTATCGCCTTCATAGCAGGGCGCGTCGCCGGCAAACGGACAAGAGATCCCCGAGCACCCATCTGATTTTCAGTGACTCGGCCAACAGCGACCAACCGGACTACAAGTGAATAGAGTTGGGTGGAAGGGCCTGGCTGTGCAATCCTGATCGTGTTCGTCCACTGACAGCAATCAAGGAAAACCGCCCAAAAGATTGAAAAGGGAGATTTATCATCCCTGGTTCCAACCAGACGCGTAGAGTGCGCGATATATTTCTTGTGTACAGCTTTAACTGTGTGGGTGTCTTAGAGCGAGTGTGTCTGAAATGACCGTCCTGCTTGCAAGTTCCAAAATGTCTTGGCAGTGCCTCTGCGCCACCGCAACGATGAGCAGGTAACGGGCAAAGGGAATACGCGAGGCATTTCTCACACGCCAGGCAGCCAGGGGTTTGGATCGCAAGGGGGCCCCAGTTCGGATCGGCAAGTGGAAAAGAGAGGACGAGATGGCGAGAGTCTGTGGTCAATTGTGAAATTGCATCCTCTCTGTTCATTTGGAACTATCTGGCCATTCGTTTCGGTATTCCTACGCCGCAGGTTGACGTACTACGGTGACGAGGCCCCGACGTATGTGCAGGAGTGAGACGACGGGAACGGGGAAAAGGGACGGCCCTGGTGCTCAAAGTGACAGTCATCGCAGAGGAATTTACTATGATGAAGGACGAACCAACTAGAAATAAATCGACCAACCGATTAGCAATGATGATGAGGCGGAGAAGGGTAACCGCCGCCCGTGGGGCCAAAACTTCACAGGCCCAAAGATAAGGTGTTTGTTTGTTCTGGCAGTCAGCGTCGGAGGCCGTTACATTCTGGGGTTCCTTGGGGAGCATCGGCACGTACTTGGGGCGTGCGCTCCGGTAGGACATTTGGCTTTGAATGTGGGAGGGGCGATGGTGACATGCCATGCGGAAGCTTCATCACGAACAGGCGAGAGGGCTGCTCCACCCATAGGCGGCTTCAGGGCTGTTCTGCGCAGCACTACGGTACAGAAAGGTACCTAGGTGGGGTGAAGTAAGTGTACTTTGCTGGAGAGAAAAGTCATGTCCATTTCCTCCTGAGGCGCTGCCTGAGTCGGGCAGTCTCGGCGGAGGGCGATGCTGTATGCTTAGGAGGTCGGTAGTGACGATCAACAACAGTAGGAGGGCGTAGGTTTGGGAGTGCGTTCCTCGCGTTCCGCCCCGTCCGAAAGAGACAAAGCTTCCTCAATGTCGGGTCTCTGTGTGTCCACACGACCCCGTTACGCCATCTCCTTTCCAGAATGGTTCTATTCCGCGCAAGACCAGCGGGCGCACGGGTTCCCTCCTCGAGGTAGTGCTCAAGCCCGTTATATCTTACTACGTAACATTAGGGGATGGATGGACGGATGGTGTAGTCTGTCTCTTTGCTCCGCCCCTCTGTCCTCGGCCCGCTGGCGAGTCAACCGTGAGGGTGCAGTTTAAGTGCAAGCAGGGTAAGGTGGCATTCAGTGGTCGGGATGCCAATTCAAGAGCCAAGACGGTGTGTACCCCTTCAGGCGGGCAGCGGGGTGTCAAGATGCCATGCCCGAGAAGGAGAGAGGGTGGCTGGACCTCTCTCGGTGACCCAGGCTGGTAGGTGAGCAGGTGA
Source organism: Colletotrichum shisoi (assembly GCA_006783085.1). NCBI lineage: Eukaryota > Fungi > Ascomycota > Sordariomycetes > Glomerellales > Glomerellaceae > Colletotrichum > Colletotrichum shisoi. The sequence goes on from PUHP01000459.1 coordinate 10,858, forward strand.
GGATCATCGCTGGCTTTCCCACCCGCCAACTTTCCCCTTGTCAAGGTGGTTGTTTGTTAGTGATGGTTTTTCCCTCGAGTCCCTTCCCTCTCCTCCCCTCCCCTCCCCTCCCCCTTGAGCAAGGAGGGAGGAGTGGGCGGGATGAGACTCCTCTCAAAACACTCAATGCCGACTGGCTGGCTGGCTGGACGCCTCTGCTACCCCAGTATTCGGGCTGTGCATGCATGGTGTTGGAGTCGGGTCCTTCCTGGATCCCTTTTCAGGGAAAACTAGGTGGCTCCCCGTTCTCCGCCTGTAATACAATATGTTACTGCTGGCTTGTTCCGACCTCCAGTTTTCTACATTTCCCAGCGCCTCCTTCTTGAGAGAGGGGTTTGTTTCGTCCGCGGCCCGGTGAAGTGCACCGGCCGGTTGCCTCACGATCAAAAACCCGCAAGCGAAAGTCTCCCCTTCTTGTTCGAAGAGGCTGTCGATTCGCCGCCCACTTGTCGCATCCCCCCCCCCCCCCCCCCCCCCCCCCCCCCCCCCCCC
>PUHP01000459.1:11521-27863 GCA_006783085.1 Colletotrichum shisoi
CCCCCCCCCCCCCCCCCCCCTCCCACGTCGACTCAATCCCCCTTCTTGGCTCGCAGCCGGCCTTTCAGCTTCCAAGCCTTCATAGGGCTGCCGCCGCCGATTTCACTGTCTTACATAAGGAGTCCAACACCATACGGATACGGCATCTATTTATCTTACCTGATATTAGTCGCTCAATTTGTTTCTTTTTCAAAACGATTCTTCGTTGCACCGGATGCCCGCGCCACCCCCGGACGTATACTAGCTAGTGCCCTATAGGTAGGAATAGTATATAGTGTGTTGCTAAGTCATGCCTTGCATGCATGACAAGCATAGTATAAGACGTAGCTCCCTCCACCACCGCCTGGGCCCGGCCTTGATTTTTGTTCTCTCGGGTCCTTCTGGCGGTGTCTTGATGGTATCGTTAGTGTACTCTCTACTGAACAAACAAGTCCCACCCAACTGTGCTGCGTTTCGGAGGGTGCCCATCCCGGTTCGTACGCGCATCATCACCACATTCCACCGCGTTGCCTCGCATCTCACTTTCACCTTCACCTTTGACTATTCCGTCCCACATCACCTTGCCTCGCATCTCCTTACCGCGATTGAATTAGTAGTTATTGCAGTCTCCCGTTAAATATCATCACTTCACACACTTCCCATCCGCCTCATTTATCTTAAAGTAGGTAGCCAACGTCATCTCACTCCCATCGACCATTAAACGCCGCTTTGAATTGGTCTCAGGTGTCCTCGGGTTCCGTCCGTCCAAGCTTAGACTCCTCCCTCCCCCGACGAAGGAAAAGAAGCACGCCGGGTCCCCTCCCACCCCCGGCTCCATCCGTTTAGTGGAACTCCCTCCGCCCTTGCTGCACCATGAGCTGCACCTGCGGCTTGTGAGGTGCCACTCGCTCCACTCCCTCTGCACTGCATTTCCCAGCGTCCACACTCTCTCTTTACCTCACTTTCACCGTCCCGATCTCATTAACTCATGCTAGTTCCTTCCTTCTCTCTTACCCGGAACCTCTCTTCTGCCTTGCTTTCTCACTCTGACGATGCTCACGACACACAGAAAACTTCGGCAGTGCTTAACCTGAACCTTTGATAACGGGATCACGGCACTGGCCCACTCCTTCTCATTGGACAATTCATCGTTAACCCGCCTGTCTCCTCCAGCTCCGCCCCCGCCGCCCGCCCGCTCTTTCTCTCTGGGACGGAGTCCTCCTCTGCTTTCTCCTCCTTCCCGAGTTCCCCCATCCTATCCCGTCTGCTTCACTCTTATTGTTCCCTCCAATCTCTCGGCGCTACTGTTCCGTTTATCCCTCCCCCCTTCAGTGAGGTGCCAGCCGGTAAGTTGTGTTTACCCAACCTTACCTAGGTACCTTGCCCACCTTACCTTAGTCTCCCGTGTCCCGCCCCATTCCTGCCAGTCCCGTCCTGTGTGGCCGCGCCCCGTTTAGTCCACCGTCCCCCGTACAAATCCCAAAACAAACCCCGATTCCAACCCTCCTCAACCTCGTCTTCCCCCCGTCTTTCTTGGCTTTGCCGCCTTGTTCGTCCCCCTCTCGATCAACAATTCTCTCGCACATCTTTCCGTCGAAGCTTGCTCTATTCAAGCTCCAGCTCCTGCCCGTTAATGCTACCTAAGGCATTCTTTGCCGGGCCCTTACTGGTCGCCACCACCACCATCTCATAAGGTGCTGCTTCGCCATGAACTAACCAACTCTCAAATTCCAGAAACCCTCTTGTTATACTCCGAGGCTCTTCAGCCTTCACGTCTCACACACGCTCCGGTGGCCTACCGCCTCACGTTATCATCTTTCTTGACGGGGGAGAAAGGGGGCCGCAACCAAAAAGAATCCAGCTCGCTCTCGTGGGATCATCCATCTTGACCCCGGTGACATTCTCGCCATGGCGCATGCCCAGGATTCCCAAGAGCCCCATAAACGGAAACGGGACGCAGACGACAGCGGCGCGCAGCCTGCTCATTCTGATCGCATTCCCCAGCCTCCTCCGCCTCAGTCAGGTATGTGCGGTGCGCCAGTGTGTGTGTGAACCAAGGCCGAAACCTTTCAACAAAAACCAAAAAGAAAGAACAAGAGCAAATCCATGCGCGAAAAAACATGAGCCGTTGATCTCGTCCATCAACTGCATCTTGTCGTCGTCGTCGTCGTCGTCGTCGTCGTCGCGCCCGGAGGCAATCGAGGTTAGACTCGCCATTGATCCCTCGCCCCGGCCTGCCAGCCAGCGCCGCCCGCACTTTGTTTTCTATCCTAACCCCCTCCAACTCCGTCCTTCAGTCGTCTCTATCCGTCTGCATCGCAGCTCGTTATTGCGGCTCTGTTCAAGCCCCTTGGCAACGCTTAAACCGTCTAGCCATGGAACAATATCCCCACCGGTCTCATCCGCTCGCACTGCGTCTCGTCTCGGCTGGCCGTTGAACAATTGCTAATTATCGACTCGAAAGGCAATATATCCATCATCAACTACCTATCCAAAGCCAGCGCTTGCAGGCTCAAGCTGATACAAGGAGAACCTGAAACATTCTCTGACGTGCTTAGCCTTTTGAATCAATATGAAGGTATGGTTTCCTTTTATTTGACCCGTGCGAACGGAATGGAACGTCAGGCTCAATCGTCGACGACAGGAGTTCTCAACAGACACGAGAGTCTCGCGGCCAACCTGGGCGCCAAGTTGACGGGTCCTCGTCTGCTAAAGGCGATGGAAGGTGCCTTTGAGGGCCCAATCATCACCAACCCACCGCCTGCCTATGGCACAGCGCCCGTGGGCTGGCTGGAAATAGTCACATTCGCCAAGACGAACCCTGACAAATTTGTCCTGACGACGGGCCATGACGGTGAACGCACCTGCCAGTTTTACCTCAATGGGCTGCAGGTCCAGATCCTGGAAGACGACTGGCGCCTAATCATGAACGGCGCGTTGGACAGGTTTTCCAGCGTGTCGACGGCTCCATTGGAAGAAGACGAGACGGCAGAAGTGGCGACGCTCGAGATCGTGGAGCAGCGTCTACAGGTTCTCATCAAGAAGGCCGATGAAATCGCCAAGAGGGCGCGTCAACTGAACTACCACTTGAGCGGCCGGAGGGCCGGCATCAACTCACGCCATGGCGGCCAGCAGGGGAGCAGCTCCACATTTCAGTCTGTCAACCATGCCAGAGGGCATGTTCCTCACGGCTCTGGCTATGACCTACACGCCGACCTGCTTCAGCAGTTCCTGTCATCTTCCCAGGCTTACCCTCCTCGAGTTCCGTCCAGCGCTGGGCTCGAGACAGCACACTCAACTGGCCAACACACGCCACCTGCAACAAATCCTCATCCGCACTCACTTCCATTGCAAGGCCGCCCAGCTGTCATGCATACCCCTGTTGTGCCGCAGCGAGACTCGTCATATGACCCGTCATTGGCGCACAGAGGTATCATCACGGCAAGAATAGAAAAACTGAACAAGGGCGACCAAATTTGGCCACCATGCGACCGCTGTCGCAGACTCAAGTCTCCATGCATCAAACATCTCACGGCATGTCAGGGCTGCACCAAGAAACATGCAAAGTGTGGATGGAAAACCATTACCGAGGAAGAGATTGCCTGGCTTAATCGCGAGGCGAGTAGCAGTGCCGACGAAGCACACGCCGAACAGAGCCCGGCGCACCAAGCACCGGTGAGGTTGCTGCGATATGACCCAACACAAGACGACGGTCGATCCAATGAGGCGCCGCCGGCCTCTAAGAATCTTATGCCAGGAGGAGATGCATCTCGGCCAGCCAGTAGAGGGCAACAAGACCACCACCAACGATCGCCTTTAGATCAGGGAACTCGCAGCAGAACAAGCAGCTTCATGGACGTGGAGCATGAGCCTCCGCCCCCGAACCAGAAGGCATGGATGCTAGAACCGCAGCGTGGAGAACAGCTCCCCAGTATCAAGAGAGACTTGTTGCTCAGTCACATGGCGTCAGCGGCAACAGCCGCTGCTGATGCCCGCGATGCCAACTCAACGACATCTGCAAGCAGCATGGCTGGACGATAGCCAAACATGAGTTGGGTGGAGGACGAACGTGGTAAATTACAGTTTGGACCGCCTTAGCAACACATAGTCTCAGAAGAGGAGGACCAACGGAAAGGCTTCGAGAGAGCGTATCGAGTGCGTATGCGATGTATATAGTGTGCGTATGTGCGAAGTAATGTGTGTGTGTGTGTGTGTGTGTGTGTGTGTGTGTGCGTTACGAGGTGAGACAAGGCAAATAAGAAAAATCGCATAATGATAGTTACGCAACAAGCCTGTTGTACTATTTATGTTTTGTAGGTGATCTCATGTGCGGTTGCTTGATATGCTGCTGCTACACCACCTTGGCGGGTACTTGTCAGATCAGAGTGGGTCGCGCACGGTCCAGTCTGACTACCTGAGAGGCCGTAGCGTCGGCCGCCTGGCGCGTTCTCTTATCGAAGCAAGGAGAAAAAAAAGTTGCCCACGTCTCTCCTATCATCATCCATGACGAGTCGCTCTCTCACCTCCCACGATATGATCTCAACCTAACAGTCCTCGTTCCATAGACACCGACATCTGTCGCAAACCGCCATTCTCTTAGCGTTCTCAGTCGATGTTGCTTGAGAACCCGGTCCATTTCTTCGTCCCTTCGCATCCGCGCTTCGCCTTTTCTCTCTAATTCAGCTGGTTCCCTTTCTCTGTCGCCACTCTTCGCCTGATGGCTCACTCTCCCATCCACACCGAGTTCATGTCTGCAACGGGCGGTAGGCCGGCCACACGCCGGGCGCCGGATACCACCTCATATCCCGTTTCCCGCGAGAACGGCGACACCATGCCCGACATACAACAGAACCTGACTGTGAGTGAAAAGGAGTCGTCGCCCTTTGCCAAGTCATGGGTGCACTTTGTCGCTGGAGGGTATGTTCTGAACCTTTCCCCCCCTCCGTGTCTCTCTTTCGAAACTGACATCCCTTTTCTTCTCCTTTCTCTAGTGTCGGAGGCATGACAGCAGCGACCCTTACAGCACCCCTCGACGTCCTCAAGACCCGTCTACAGTCCGATTTTTACCAAGCCCAGCTTCGGGCCTCCCATCAGGCCCGCGCCCAGGCCGTCGGCACCATGAGTCCCTTTAGGGCAGCCGTCTTTCACCTCCGGGAAACGTTTCAAATTCTCGGCTCCGTCTACAAGATTGAAGGGCCCCGCGCGCTTTTCAAGGGCCTCGGCCCAAACCTCGTCGGCGTCATCCCTGCTAGGAGCATTAATTTCTACACCTACGGCAATGGCAAGCGCTTGATCGCCGAGTATGGCAACGATGGGAATGAGTCGGCCTGGGTCCACTTGTCAGCCGGCCTACTAGCGGGCATCACAACGAGTACGGTGACGAATCCCATCTGGCTCGTCAAGACGCGGCTGCAGCTTGACAAGAACGTCGCGCAACAGAAGGGCGGCTTGCACAGGCGACAGTATCGCAACAGCATGGACTGTATCAAGCAGGTTCTACGCACGGAAGGATTTACCGGCCTGTACAAGGGCATGAGTGCGAGTTACTTAGGTGTGGCCGAGAGCACTTTGCAATGGGTACTTTATGAGCAGATCAAGAACCGACTGGCGGCAAGGGAGGAGCGCATTGTCGCGAGCGGAAGGGTAAAGACGCTTTGGGACCAAACAGTGGACTGGATGGGAAATGCCGGCGCTGCTGGCGGTGCTAAGCTGGTCGCGGCCATCTTGGCTTATCCTCACGAGGTATGAAGTCATGTTCAATGGTCTTTTGGAGACAAGCAGCTAACACTACTGGCCTAGGTTGCACGGACAAGATTACGACAAGCACCCTTAGCCAACGGGCAACTCAAGTACACTGGACTCTGGCAGTGCTTCCGCGTTGTATGGATTGAAGAGGGCTTCATGGGACTCTACGGTGGTCTTACCCCTCACCTAATGCGCACCGTCCCCAGCGCCGCCATCATGTTCGGTATGTACGAGGGTATGTTGCGCATCTTTGGCGCCCCCAATAAAGCCGCCGCAAGCTTGTAATCTCGTTGCAGGGGAGAGGTCTTGCAGCCTCGGACAACGGGCGACGGCAATCAGCCAATCATCATTTTTACGATGGTCTGGCTCAACAGCACTCTCAACTGCCGCCGGCGCGTCGCTCAGACCCACCAACTGCGACGATCCGGAACATTCTGGATGTAGAAACACAACCTGTACTATATGAATCACAAACCGCCAACCATCGATGATAATCGCAACTCTGAGACGGACGAACCGGCAGACAAAGGGACTCTGCAAAACATTGGTGTAACACACTTATTCTTACGTTATAGACAACTTGGCACTCAAAAGGAGCTCCCCAGGGGGGATCACTCCTACATGTACGATACGGAACAAGAGCTACTTTAGACTTTGGTTTTGATGGGAAACAGGTCCCATGGTCGGGATGGCTAAACTGCTAAGGAATTATAGCTTTCTGCTTAACTAAGTATCGAGAGCATTTGGGTAGGAGCATCGGATGGTCAGGAGGACCAGGAGGAAATTCTAACGGTAGGTAAAGGGGGCAAATGCAAATCATGAGTTGTGGTCGTCATCTTAGCAGCCTTGGTTACCCACTTGGCAGGTGGCCCTGCCCGGACGCAAAGGAGGACCCACAACGTTAGTGTTCGCTAGGTACAAAGTAGGTGCTTCCCGATCATGCCGACAGCACCGACGGCACCGTCAGCACCGACTGACGGGACGGGGACGTGATCGTCACGTTGTCACACTCCAGCTCAGAACGTTGGCAGGTTTGCCGACTACGTGTGTACGAATACTGGCATTTTGTTCACCTGCCACCAGGCCATACTGCCGATGATATACCTCACCCACTGCATGCTCGTGCACAACTTGTTCATGATGCACGTCACTTTATGCTATGTGGGTAGCTAGAATTAGGTGAAGTTGGTAGCCACCTACCCAAGTTTGGGGGCAGCTTACAGGTAGGTATTTCGATGGCTGGGGTCCTCCATCCGAGTGAATGGCTTGCTGGCGACCACCGCGATGCCCGGGATAGTCCCGTGGTGTTAGACGGGAAGTGGCCAAGTGGCTTTTAGGTCGTCGGAGCAGGCAGGCACTCGGAGACCCAACATCATCATCATCACCATCGTCGTCGGGGAGCAGCCTTTTAGGCGCGTTCCAGTTCCAATATCCAAGTGTCCAGGCGGTTGCACTGCCCCCACCCCTGCCTGCACTTCTCGCCATGAACCGGACCCATGCCCTCCTCCCACGTTCCACCCCTTGTACTTTTGTCCCTGCGTTCTCCCCAAACCAGCTGCCAGCCAGCACCCACCTCCGGTCTCCTGTGCAGCTGGACCTAAGGTACTGCAAGTTCGACATCTGGTCCCTGTCACGCTCGAACCGTCCAATACCACCCATGCCATCCGGCCTGGTCCAGTCCTGGTCCCTGTCACTGGTCATGGCCAATTCTGGTCCCCAGTCTTTTGCTGCCCATCCTATTCTCTGGCTGGTCCTTTTCTCGCTTTGCCGCCTCCGCCTCCCAAGCTGTGTCTCTCTCCTTCTCTCCCTCTCGCGCGCGCGCTATGCACCTGCGCCTGCGTGCCTCCATCTGCTTGCCCGTTCAGCGCCTGTCACGATTGGAAAAGACTCAAAGCCTTGGGTGCTCCGCTGCTCGGCTTCCATCCGTCGCATCCTCTCCTCTCTCTCCTCCTCTCCTCTTCCTGCCTTGACAAACACACTCCTCTGCCTCTGCCTCTGTCAACCAAGTTCGGCTGGTTATCTACCCTCGCTATCACGAATCCTCTTGATAACCGTCTAGTCTCGGGCACACGATCACGAATCATTATCCACTCGCTACTGGAAGGGAATCTGCATCTCGACCTCGACAGCATCGCCATGACGTTGAGTGGCATCTAGAAGCTCAACGATCCGTCCCGGTCTTTCCCATTTAACGTCCTAAGTTTGATTGCTGCCAGCAATCAATTGATATTTGCTGTTCCGCATTCCTCCTGTCCAACGCTTCTAAGCAGCTGCCACCATACATCGCATCACGCTTGCTCGCTTGGATTCCTCAGCAGGCGCCGCGGCCCTGATTGCCAAAGTACTGTCTCACCACCCGACAAATTCAAACTACCCATCCAGCTCCAAGTTTGGCAGCTACTGTCTTGGGTCGTCAGCGGCTTGAAAGCTTCACGATAAATGGATTCGTATGTCTCTCGTCCAATAAACACATGACGCTCCGTCTTCTTTCTCTCGTCTTTGCCTGCTCAGCTCAACAATCTCTTGATCTGCCTTGCCGTTGTGCAATACTCTCTGCTCATTTTAACAGATGGCCCATACTAATCTCGTCTGGCATAGTTTCATCGCCGTCGCTGGCTGGGCACAACACACCAGCCCTCAACCCGGCGGGAGACCCTTTGGCCACTTCAGATCTCTCTCCACCATGGCCCGATCACCATCCCCCAGCCCGAGGGCTACGAAAACTGCGAGTAGAGCACCGTCCGTTGCTGATATGTCCATTCTGTCTTCTTCTGTTGCCTCTTCACCGGCGCTGCGGCCTACGACAATATCATCTTCAGACGATGACGGCGAACTCAGCACCTTGCCGGATCCGCGCAGCCTAGCTAGGAGCCCTGCAAGCGAAGCCGAGACTGTCCATCACCCCGATTTAAACGACGAAGTTGCCACTTTGAGCGCCAAGTTGATCAACGCTATCAATCACCAGACTACTCTTGATGACACTCTCTCTGCTACGAGACAGGAACTAGAAAGAGCACGCGAAAAGATAAAGCACTTGGAGGAGCAAACCGAATCTCAACGGGAAATGCTTGCTGGCGACATTTGGATTCGTCGGAAGACCGCAGAAGATGAGAAGAAGACAATCATGCTCCGTGTTACGCAAGAGAAGAAGCTACGGGAGGACGCCGAGAAGGAGAAGAAGAGAATCGAACAAGAATTGGAGAACCTGACCACGGCCTTGTTTGAAGAGGCCAACAACATGGTCATTTCTGCCAAGGAAGAGGCGCGACTGGAGCAGGAAGCTCTTCAGAAGAAAAATGATCACCTCAGGTCTCAGCTGGGCGATATGGAGGCCTTGCTGACCTCGCAGCAACAGCAACTCGCTGATCTCAAGCACGTCATGGAGCAAATGACCGCTGGTAAAGAAGATACTATGACCGGAACTGCTCCCTCCTCTCCCGGCTTCAGCAAGCTAGATATTAAGGACGACGAGCACCCGGAAGGATTTGTCGCCTCGCCTCCTGCGGACCCGACTACGCCGACCTATCCTACGAGCTTGACACATCTCATCCAGCCAGTTCTCAGAACCGATTTGGGTGCATATGAGGACTTTGTCAACCTCACACGTTTGTCTCGGAATCGCGCGGGAAGCCGTGTTTCGTCCGGCTCGTTCAATGGGCTCAACGGACTCGGCCTTGGTATGGGTGGTAGCACCTCGAGCGCCCATCCCTCCAACGCCTCAACTGCCTCTCTGTCTACCACTGGAACCCCTGCAACATCGTCGCCACAGACACCCAACACCCCGGCCTCCGTCTCAAGCGCAGCCTCATCCAATTTGGGGCCGCCCCCACCGGCTCTCAAAGAAACAAAGTTTTTTAAACGTGTCTTGGCCGAGGATGTCGAACCGACGCTCCGACTAGACATTGCCCCGGGTCTTTCTTGGCTTGCGCGTCGCAGCGTTTTGAATGCTATGAGTGACGGCTCGATTGTGGTCGAGCCAATTCCTATCAATGCGCCGTTTGCATCACTTGTCAAGCCACAATTCTACTCTTGCTCTTTGTGTGGTGATGCCCGCAAAGACGAGGAGCACCTGCGAACTTACCGCTTCCGAACGAGCGAGTCCGACACAGCGCAACGGTACCCCCTTTGCAAGTATTGCTTAGGCCGTGTGAGGTCTACTTGCGACTTCCTCAATTTTCTACGCATACTGAAAGACGGTCATTGGCGAGCGGATGACGAGGACGGGGAGAAGGCAGCTTGGGAGGAGAGCGTTCGCCTGCGCGAGCGAATGTTTTGGTCTCGCATAGGCGGCGGAGTTATCCCAGCTGGACATCCTTTCACTTCCTCGGACAAGAGCCCAAGACTCGGCCAAGAGAGCGCCTCTGTAGATGCTGCACCAAAGACAGCCGCGACGGCAGTAGAAATCTCCGGCGACGATGCCACTCCCTTTGCCACCCCTTCAGAAGAGACTGTGATTCCGCTGGACCCGGTGGCCTCGCCGGCTCGGCCAGAAACACCTTGCCCGAGTCATCGAAACTCAGTACAATCTTTGTCAACTGGAAATGTTGGCATTACAGAAATGGAGAGAGACAGGCATCTCTCTATCAACATTCCCATCACGCAGAAACAGCAGCCTATGGCCAATACTTCCAAATAAAGCATGTCAAAATGACAGTTTTCAATGGAGCAGAGTGTGTCGACTTACTCAAGTGGACTCAACTTATCACACTGAATACCTCCAACTCCATCTTCGTCACACAACATACCCAACTAATTTTCAATACTGTATTAATTATATTGAACTGCTACTAAAGCGCGAATGCTGGGGCTACTAATGATGGTAAAAGGGAGGGATGAAGGCGGGCTGGGAATCACGGAAAGTGAAGTCTAGGATGGGCCAAGGCAGATATCACGTTCTTTTTGTCTTGGGAACTGGCAACGGCGTTTTGGAGAACAAAAACTGTGTCAGCTGCAACACACCTTCTTGACGGTTGCTATCAAAGGAGCAAGTAGGTGGTCCACACCAGGCCCCCTTTGCTAAACAAACATGGAATGGGAATGACGAGAGAAAGGCACTAGATCATTACCGTCTGGTTATTAATGTTAATGATCATGATGTCTTGCAGCATTATGGTCCATGACAAGGAGTTATGCTAATACACCCAAGACTTGAGATATGTTTGCTTGATACTGATATAGATAGACGTGAATGGGATTCTCCTGTTCATTGCATCTTCTCTTTCACCAGTAGACTACTATTGCAAAGAGACAACAACGTATGCCTAGTAACGAACCCCTCTGCCCTGTGAACCATAAATGCACCAAGTTCTTGGAGAGTTCATTCGGATTTCGCAATGATGGACAGACACGCAGGACATCCCTTTCTTGACTTTACAAATGAAACAACTTACATTTTTTGGTCCATGACCCAACCGTCGTCGCCATCTCAATCCCACCTTACTTTGCTTCATCGGGAAAGGGGATTTTGTTAGGAAACTTGGCACATGCACAGCTCTTTTCTCTCACAGCCGTGCTTGGTATACAATGAGTGGTTTTAGGTCAAAGAGAGAGAGAGAGAGAGAGAGAGAGAGAGAGAAAGAGTAAAAGGGAGAGAGGAGATGCAGACACTAGACATCAATCCCCCTCAGGAGCACATGACTTCAGCTATACCATCACAATTCAAAAGGTCCTCCCAACCTCAGTCTTCAAAGCTCTTCCTGAGCAGTAGCCTCCTTGCCGCCGTCGCTTGCAGGCTTGGCCTTCTTCTGTTCAGCCTCCTTCTGACCCTGGATGCTCTCGGCGACCTTGGGAACGGCCGAGTCTTCGGCCTTGGCCTTCGTCTCAGGATCCACTCCCTGAACATCAGGATGAGGCGGGGCAACGATGCCGCCTTGCTCTTGCGGCCAACCGCCCTCGGGCATCTGTACTTCGTTTCCACTGGCGTCGACGACGCGTGTCCGCGTCTCATATTTTGTCTTGAATTCGACCTTGCCCTCCAATGCCTTGACCTGCTCTTCGTCGAGGAGGTTACCGTCCTGGTCCCGGTACTCGACCTTCTCCTCACGGGAGAGCACATTCTGAATCGGGACCCCGGAGATGGCGGCCTCTTTCGGCTGCTCGTTCAAGGCATCACCGATGGGAATCTGACCCGCTTGTCCACCGATAGGGGCGGCGGGAGCCTCGGACTTTGCCGGTGTTGGGGTGGCACCAGAAACAGAGGATTTGTGGGTTAGCAGTGGCGTATACTGAGAGTACTGTGATGCCAGAAAACCAAGTCAGCGCCAATCCAGTACCTTCACATATCCCAAACGGTGGTTTTCCGAACACACCACGTCTCATTTGGCTATAGATCCTGGTTCATAATGATCATGACCCGACCCTAACGAATCGCCTCTTACAAGCCTTCAAAGCCCTCTTTCCGGCATGCCTCTACCCGGGACAAAAGCAGAGGTGTCACTTACGTTATCATGGAAGGTGTTGCAGTCGAAATCCCACGAGCTGAGGACCTTGACACGGTTGCACTCAGTCTTAGTCCAAGGGTTGCCGTAGGCCAGGGGGGAGAACAGAACGAAAACGACAGCCGTGAGAACCAAAAAGGCAACAGCGCTGACGCGGTTGACAATGGGGTTGTTGCGGATGCCACCAAGCGAGATTCGAGCAGTCGCAAAGTCAAAGGTCGAGCAGAATGCCATGACAGCAAAGTAAAGAGCCGGGAAGTAGTGATGAAGGAAGAGCTGACGGTCCATCAGGTAGAAGGGGAAGTAGTGGAAGGCCCAGCCTAGCACGGCAGTGCCTATCTCGTAATCAAACCGCTTGAAGATAGTTTTGGAGTAGTCGTTGCAGTTGCGTTGCCAGCGAAGAGTCGCAATGCCCTTGAAGAGAACATAAATAACGACGGCGAGGGTAGAGCTCCACCACACGATGGGGTTGCCCAGCAAATAGATCTGACGATTGTCCCTGCCCCAGAAGTTGATACCGCGCTTGAGAATCGGCCACGCGCTGGGACGAGAGTCCCAGGCGTGGGATTCGACCAAACCGGCATTGGTCTTCCACATGACCTTCTGAAGCTCCCAAAATTTGCCGAAGAAGCCCGGATTACGGTAGTTCACCTTCTCAACGTTGTCGCCAGTCAACTGGGGGTGCTCGTTGTACTCGACATACCACAGACTGTTAGGGAGCGTGCCTCCCCTAGCGCAAGTGACCTCCTGTTGCTCGGAAGCCCACTCGGGGAGCTTGACCTTGTGAGAGAAGAGAACGCAGCCAGTCATGATGTGAACGAGCCTGAATTTGGTCTCAATGGTACGAAGGCGTTCCTTGGAGACAGAGCTAAGCGACTTCTTCTTGACGATCTCAATTTTGAAGAGATCGTTGGCGTCACCCTCGAAGCCCTCGTAACCGTAAGCAGAAACCTCGTTTTGCCAGTCAGCCTCCGTCACAGGGGGGCGGACGTCATGAGAGTGCAGGCGGCGTAAGGTGGGCGTGTGGTACAGGCGAACGACATCGCCGTCCTTGATGAAGACGGGCTCAGGGAGGTTATTCCAGGCCTGGGTTCCGTTAATCTGTTCGCCGTTGATTCCGAGGGGCTGTGTCTGATTCTCGAGAAGCCAGAGATTGTTCTCGTCCTTGTGGGGGTAAAGGGTGATTTGCTGCTGCTTGCTCCCGGTGGGATACATGAGCGGGTGGGAGTGCAGGTAGCCTCCCTGCGTGTTGACATGTCTGATGCTGACACGGCTGCCAAAGGCGACGTCGGCTGCGACATCCTGCATGCCTTTGGAATTGAGTGTGGACTGAAACTCGGAACTCATGAAGCCGTCACCGTCACCCGGGTTGACCAGGCAGAGGAAGTGGATGGCGAACATGGCCATGTAGAAGCCCAGCGGAATGATGACCAGGGCAAAGACACGAGCCATAAAATGCTTGGCCCAAATGCGCGGAGTGACATTCCTGGTATCTCCGAGGAGAACCCAGAGTTGAATGAGGGTCAAGCTTCCGACCCAGGCGATGGTAAACAAACCAACCCACTTGATGCTGACCGTTGTTCCTAAGCCCAGACCGGTCATCAGCAACCAGAACCACCAGCTAAGCTGGAAGGCCTTCTCGGGGCCTTGCTCGTGCTGGTTGGTGAAGGACTGAAAGGAGAGAGCAGTGAAGGCGGTCGCAACCATGAGCGGGGAGTCGAGGAGAATAAGACGGGCCTGAGTAAGGAGACCGTTCTCTGAATAAAGTGTTAGCAAATTACCTCCAAGAAGGGAGAGAGACAGGGTCTTTGTACCGAAAATGATCAGACCAGAGCCCATCAGGGCTGTTGTGGTGCGACATCCAGTGGCCTTCAGAGTGAGGAACATGAGAGGGGCCAGGAGGATGCCACAGACAGCAGGGAACATGCGCATAGCAACGTAAGGGACACCGGGCTCGAGGTAGTCCTTGCCAATCTCCTTGAAGTCGAAGTCGCCGTTAAACCCAGCCAGCCAACCAGTCAGCGCAATCAGCATCTTGGCCAAGGGCGGGTGAACATCCATGAAGAATTTCCCCTTGATGTATTTCGAAGCGAAGCCACCGAAACTAGGAGAAGACAATGTTAGAGATGGCGCGCAACGGGATAGCGCGAGTATGAGTGCTCTCACTGAACTTCGTCAAAGACGACGCTGGTGGGCTGATAGATGCGGAAAAGGCGAACAATGGCGGCGAGAAAGGTTAAGCCCAGCATGATCTGATAGTCGGAGACGGGCAGGAGAAAAACATCGTTGTCCTCCACACCGTCGGATTTGTAGCTCGACTCGAGCTTGACGGGGGCTTTGCCATTGACGCCATTGGCAGGCTTCTCAAGCTTGGGGCTCTGGGAGCGAACGGCTTTGGTGGCGGCCATCGTAGACGTGGTATCGATTGAGTCGTGGGCGTCGGGATGCTGCGGCAGGGAGGTTGTCCCCTCAGTGTCAAAGGCAGCGACAGCTGCTTCGCTGATAGCTACGTCGGACAAGAACAGCGAGCGGAGTGGTCGGCGCCTAGATCAAGCAGGGCAGCGGATTTAGCCCGTACCTAGGTAGATCGATTTGCAGAAGGATGGAACAGGAGATCAACGAAAGTCCAGAAGTGAAGAGGAGCATTAAAAAGTCGGCATGAGGCGAAGGAAAATGATGGGGCGGCGACCTTGATGAATGGCCCCAAAGGTGTCGGTAGAAGGAGGAAGGGAAATACAGAAAAAGGAGGATTTCTTTTTTGCTAGAAGTTGGGAAGGAGGAAGAAGAGACCAGGGGGGATGGGAAAATAGAAGTCAGGCTGGTGACGGAAAGTTTGACCGCGGAAGCTGATGACAGCTGGGGGAAGGCCAGGCTGGAAGGGAGGATAAGGGGGTCAGGGTCAGAGTTGTAGCTTAAGTGGCCTCATCCCATGTGGTTTGACAGCCATCAATTGGTTAAAGCTAGGGCCCGGCCTGGGAGATCCCTCCCACATCATCCATGCCCCCCACCCATCCATACCTCCCTTGAGCTCATTCACGCCCCCCCCCCCTTCCTGCCTACGATTTCCGTAACCCCCGCTCCCCGTGGCTGAGACAGATTCAAGTTAACAGCTGTGACGCTTGACCTTTATGGGCCCCAACTGACGGCCTGAGTCATCGGCGAAAAAAACACCCTTTTAACTACAAACTTACTAGTAGTTACTATCTACTATGATACCTTAATAAATACTATAGCCTAGAAAGCTTTAATTAAACTATATCTTACTAAGGGTTTACTAGAAATAACCTCTATAGGTAATAATAGAGGTACAAAATATAAGCTTATTCTACTATTAAATAGCTTTAAAAATCCTTATTTAATAATTTATTAAAATACTTATAGAATTAAAATTGATAATTTTAGCTTCTGTCGGATCGGAATCGGCACCGGAACACGGGATTAATCCGGTTCCGGAAGGAAAGTGGGGCGACGCCCAGCGCTGGCGAAAGTGGGGCGGCAACAGCCTACACTTTCGCCTTAGCAGGCGCGCAGGCCATAGTCTATCTTAGATTATACAAGCCTAGTCACACCTATAAAGTTATCGCCGAATCTGCGAATAACCTTATAACGACTAACCTTTAACTATCTGTGATATTAAACTAATACTGATTAGTGGTATCTTTGGATATTACAGACTAGTAAGGTTGCTTATTGTAAAGAGACGATAGTAAGGGTAAAATCCCCCTGTTGTGCTACCTAATAATCGTCTGCAGTAGTTTAGACTAGCTAACTTTTATTGCGTCTATTACGCTATTTCTAACAGCTTTATAGATAATAATCAAGGGTATAGTTTAACTACCCCTTGATTAGCTGTCTAGCAGTTAGGAATACCCTTACTTTCATCTATTTTGACCTCTTTGTTGACGGATCGAATAACCTCCTCGATTTATTACTAAAAAACACCTCCTTCCTTACATTAAGTCGTATTACGTAAAATCACCTCTTACCTACCTTCCTTTACTTTTTACCTGCCCTATCTAACCTTAATTAACTTTACCTATTAACTATTAAGTTAGGATTTTCTTCCTCTATTAAACCCTTTATCCTTTATTAATAACCCTACAGTTTAGACCTTTTGACTAAACAAATTGTTTGTCTATACTGTTTGTTTACTCTATTATTTAACTAAGGGATTATTTAAC
>PUHP01000460.1:5185-27848 GCA_006783085.1 Colletotrichum shisoi
GGGGGGGGGGGGGGGGGGGGGTTGAAACATTGCACCTTGACTCTTGTCAATTGCCGCATGACATCTCGGCTGAAACGCAGCAAAGAGCCATCGTTGGCGGCGCCTGCTAGGATACGTAGAGGATTGATTGTTTTTAAACAGCCTATTCGCGAAGAAATAGATGTAGATGTTGGTCATGTTTAATATTCTGGCGGTAAAAGGTTGTGGCAATCTCAATCTCCAAAGTGTTACAAGGCCTACATGTATGTGCCCGTACACTTGATCGAGGGCTAAGAAATTGCAAGCGCCACCTTTCGATATGCTGTTATGTAGAAACGGACCCCATCTCCAGCTCTATTTTCCAATCTATCCAGCGTGACTATGGACTCATCAATTGCTCTGAGGGTAGAGTAACAGAATTGAACGGGTTTGATCTCGCTCGCCCTACCATGTCTGGATTCACATGAGAGAAAGGTAAAACTTGGGAACAACGATGGATATTTCCTATCCGGAGATACAGCTCTCGGTCCAAGAGTCTCGGATAAACCGTTGACTGTTGATTAGTCGAAACAAAACTCGTCGATCCGAACGTTTGCCGTAATACGACACCCGAGTAGTGTGCGATCTCCTTATCTGCTATCCAAATGTAGAGCTCCCCGAATGCCCAAAGTAAGGTGTCAGCGGTTGTTATAAAAGCCAGATAACAAGGCCCTGTGCAGGACGACTCAGGAAAGCGCTTCTTAATTCTCGTTCCTCTTCCTGTCAACTTCCCGACAGCTGTGGATTTTAAGGATGCAGTTTCTGGAACCGGTGGTAAGGCGACAGCACATAATTTGTCAGATCTCAATGTCCGCTGGCTTATCGTTCTTTGGACACAGTCAGCTGCGCAGCTCTTGGACATTCGCCAAAGTTTCTTCGCCCCAAACAAGGAGAGTGCTCTCAATCCAATACTTGAACAAGGATGTCGGAGTTGAGACATGGACCGTCTCTTCTGCGAGAGCACTCGTTTAGCCCTTCTAGTGAGTGCACTGTGTCGAGTATTAAACCAATCCATCCCATTTTTCTCTTCACACATCAACCGGCAACATGGAATCTCGAAGCAGCCCAGCCGAAGACCCATCATGTCAACTTGACAAAAGCCCGGCTCTTGGATGGTTCTCTGGCAGTGTGATGGTGGGGGGGAACGGCGGGTCCTCCCGTCCGATCAAACGCCGGCGCTCCCATCCCCCCGCTATGCCATCAATCACGCCGGCAATAGGGTCCCCGTTCGCAAAACTAACTCTCAAAAAGCCTCAACTCCACTTCGCCTCGTCACGTCCAGATCGCCGCAAGCCAGCCTTAAGCCTCATTCCTCACCTTGCCTTTAGGAACTAGACACACGGTCGTCTCCTTATCCGCATAAAAACGAAGCGGGAAGAAAAAAATTCAAAAAAGAATAGGAAAAAAAAAAGAAAACCTTCAACATGGCCGAACAACGGACGGTACACCAGCCCATCCACCCCTCCGTCCGCGCCAAGCTGGACCCGGAGTACGTCGCCCTCCACGACGCCGTCATCCAGTACATGGAGCCCTCCGAAGCCCGCCCCTGGGACCCGGCCTCGCGCTCGGCGCCGAACCCGCTGGCTCACACGACGCAGAAGCTCTCGCCCGTCGGCGCCGCCCGGGACGAGGACCTCGGCGGCGGCGTCCGGGCGCGCGTCTTCGTGCCCGAGGGCGCGGCGCCGTCGCCGGATGGGTGGCCCTGCATGGTCTGGCTCCACGGCGGCGGCTGGGTCAACGGCGGACTGGACAGCGAGAACGGCTTCTTGACGCACGTGTGCCGATGTAGGTGTCGCCCTTTTGTGTGGTTCTTTCATTTGTCTTTCCTTACTTTTTGAATCCTCTCCGTTGCCAGACGTCGGCAGTGTTTTGTTGACGAAAGCCCGACAGACGTGCGATGCGTGGTCGTCACCATCAACTACCGCCACGCCCCGGAGCACGTCTATCCCGCCGCCGTCGACGACTGCCTCGCCGGTCTGAAATGGGTCGTCGACCCGGCGAACGCGGCCCGGCTCGGCATCAACACGAGTCTCGTCACAATCGCCGGCCTCTCCGCGTTCGTCAACCTCCCCTCTCGTCTCCAAGATGATCCCCCTTCCCTATAAGATTGACTGACTGACACAACCGCCAGAGGCGGCAACCTCGCCGCGGTCCTGACAATGAAGGCCGCCCTCGCCGACATCCGCCCGGCCCCAATCTCCCAGCTCCTCATCTGCCCCGTCATCGACAGCACCGCCACCGCCGAGACGGGCTGGGCGACCACCAAGTACGTCCCCTGGCTGACGCCCGGCCGCATGTCGTGGTACCAGAACCTCTACTTCCCCCGCCCCGAGGACAAGGCGCGGTGGGACGCCTCGCCGTGCTTCGCGCCGCGGGACGTCCTCGCCCGCAGCCCGAGGACGTGGCTCGCCGTCGCCGAGGTCGACCTGCTCACGCCCGAGGGGCTCGCGTACGCCGCGCAGCTAAGGGACGCCGGGGTCGAGGTCGAGACGGAGGTGTACAAGGGCGCGACGCACTCTGTTCTCGTGCTCGCCGGGTAAGTGGCCGTCTTTTGGCTTTCCGTCCATCTATCTGTCTTATCTCTCCGTCTTTGTGTCTGTCTGTCTGTGTGTCTGTCTGTCTGTCTGTCTGTCTCCGTCTTTGTGTCTGTCTGTCTGTCTGTCTGTCTGTCTGTCTGTCTGTCTGTCTGTCTGTCTGTCTGTCTGTCTGTCTGTCTGTCTGTCTGTCTGTCGGTCTGTCTGTCTGTCTGTCCTTACTTTGGCAATGGACGTCGGCTCTCTGACCTTTTTTTTTCTTCCAGTGTACATCAAATCAGCAGAAAGCTGGTCCACGACGCCTGCGCCGTGCTCGCAAGGGGCTTCGGCTCGACTTATGATCCTGCTGCCGCCCCGATCCTGTCGCAGCAAGAGTAGGTCGGCGACTCTCTTTAACGGGGCGGTGCAGCCGGCGGCGTTGGTCTCCTCACGTGTAGTCGAACGATCGATGATTCCCGCGACGTGTCCTCCATGATGATGGGGTTTTCTCGTCACCGCAAAGTAGTGTATAGAACGAAACTTCTCTATTTACAAGCTATATACCATCAAGGCTCTTATGTAACTCTGCTACTCGTCGAAGTGAAACAATACAACGTCTGGCGCCTAAAGATTCTACCTGGTCTACCGGTCTATTATGCTGGGGAAGAAAGGGCGGTATCTGTCTGGAACATATCGAGTCCAATGCAAACAACCTACTCGGCCATCAGGAGCTTCTGCAACTCGGCGAAACGAACGGGCTTTGGCAAAAAGACGTCGAAGCCGGCCGACTCGGCATCCCGCCGGGCATCCGAGCTGGCCAGACCAGTTAGGGCGACGACAGTCGTGGCCTGCAGCTTGTTCTCGCGCTCGTACTCGCGTATCCGCTTCGTCGCCTCGAAGCCGTCCATGACGGGCATGCTGATGTCCATGAGGACGAAGTCGAACCGCCGGCGCTTGCTGGCGGACGCCGCGGTCGACGCGCTCGAGGCCGCCATGAACTTGTCCAGCGCCTCCTGCCCATTCTCGGCCTGCTCGAACGAGAAGCCGCACTTCTTCATGAACATGACGAGGAGCTTGAGATTGATCTGGTTGTCGTCGACGAGCAGCATGTGTAGCGTGTGTTGCTTCTGCTCAACGATGACTGGCTGTCCGCCGTTCAGCGCCGGGGACACTGCGAGAGCGCCGAGGGGCTTGATCAGCGGCTGAACGGACATGGCTGGTTCCAGCTCAGACACCTTGGCATCTTGGTGGAGAGGCGTGCCAACCCTTTCAACCTCGTGGGTCCGCTTTTCGCTGCTGGCCAAAGACCCGGCTGGGATTCCTGCGGCCCCGTGGTTGTCCCTCATGTCTTCGGCACGCTTGAGGCAGTGAGTGAAGACCTTGGCCAGCTTTCTTGGGCCACAGCTAAGTGTTGTGTTAGTGGTAAGGGGAGAAGACCAAGCACGGCCGCGGAACGGACAAGGAGCACTCACGGTTGGGGGATCACTTCTATAATCTCGGAAAACTCCGTCAAAAGCTTGCTGTGCTCTTGCAGGATGCGTACCGCTTCTTCGGCATTCGGGCTGACGATGACGAAAGGAGCCTTTCTGCGGCTCAAGCTCCTTTGCGTGTTGTCCCTGAACCGCTTCTCGAGGATTTCGACAGAGGGCGGTTCGGAGTACAGATAGATGTCGGCCTCTGGCGGGCTCGCCGCGTTTTCTCTCGCGACCGACATCTGGAACCACTCGGTACACGTCTCGGTAAGGATCCCAGTCAACTTGGCTGTTGGTGTGCTCAAGGGCTGTGATTCGATTTTGGAGCCATCTGTCGCGTCTAGGAAGACGACTTGCAAACCCCGGGTCTGTTCGACGGCGTTGCGCATCACATCGTCGGGTTCGCCGCGGGCGGCGTCGTCGGAAACGGGCGAGAAGCTGAGATGGACGTCGATTTCGGTGCCACTGTTCTGTTCCGATCTGACCTCGAGGCTTCCTCGTAGGGAGTCGACGATCTGCTTGACGATGCTCAACCCCAGGCCAGTACCAGGTTGAAAAGTGTCTTCCTGACTGAATGGAAGGAACAGCCGCGTCTGCTGGAACTCTTCGGACATGCCCTTGCCGGAATCCGCCACGCGTATCAAAGCATCAATCTTTGACCCTTCGGCCCTCGCTTGGCCGCTGAGGCAGACGAGGACGAAACCGGACGATGTGTACTTCAGGGCGTTGCCAAAGAGGTTCATGATGATTCTCCGGAGGGCACCGGGCTGCGTCTTGACGAACCAAGGGGTCTTTGGATCGATGTCTATCAACACGGAAACCAATCCCTTGGAACCTTGATGCTGAAAGTTGACCACCGACCTGACGCTGTTCGACTCGATGACGCTGATGCTAGGCTTGGGCCCCTCGAACGGTCCGGCGCCTGCGAGCTTCTTGAAAGCGCGACCGGCGGCGATGGCATCGACGACTTCCTCGACGAGCATGGCGAGGTCGACGACGGACGTCATGCTCAAGCTTTCCAGCGAATCGGAAGTGATGGCGACAGGCCTGTTCTGGTTCTGTCTCGCGCGCTTCCTCATCTATGCCCGGCCGAGCCTGTTGATCTTGCTGTAGTCGAGTACGTGGTTCAGGGTGTCGAGCAGAGTCTTGCCACAGGTGGCGATGGAGCTGATGAGGCCGGACTGGTAGGCATCGGTGCTCGTATCTTGAAGGAGCTCGGCAGAGCCCAGGATTCCGTGCAAGGGGCTGCGCAACTCGTGGCTCATGCTGGCGATGAAGGTGGTCTTGGCAGCCTCATTCTTCTGGCTGTTAATGCGGCCGACCTGGGTCATGATACTGTTGCTGAAAGCCCGGAGGTAGGACAGGTCTTGGTCGAGGTTCATCATGCGGCCCGTAACCGACGTCCACAGGAAGCAGCCGCCGGCAAGCTTATCCTCCCCGTAATCGAACAAAGGGACGAAAACGACGGCCTTTGCTCCGGGTATCTTCTTGAGAAGCTCTTCGTGGACCATCTTGACCTTTCGCCGCCTGCCCTCGGATCGATCGACGGGAACGGCGCCGTCGACGCCCATGGTCTCCCTGTCGCTCGCGCTGTCGTCGCCAGAAGAGACGCCGATGCCGGCCTCTGTGAAGGAAAAGGTCTTGCCCATGGGGAACATGGAGAAGTACTTTTCGAGGATGCCGAGAGACAGGGCTGGCCCTTGTTCGATTTTGGCGCGCGCGCGTTCGTCCGCCACGGAGAAGCTCAGGATCTTACAGGGTCTCGAAGCCGGCGACGTGTCTGAGTCGGAACTGTCGAGACCAGATCCCGAGGTGGCGGGTCGAGCGACATCGTCCTCGTCCGAGGAGTTATTTCTGCCAGACCTGGAACGTCTCGCCGGCGCAGCGCTGGTCGTTGCGGTGGCGCCGAAGAGGGCAACGCCATCGGCGAGGGTCGACTGACGGAGGACCTCGGCTGCACGGTTGAAAAGTTTCGACAGGCCGTCGGCTCTCGGCTGGGGCACCTTCTTGGGGGAGGGCGGCGTCTCGGTGAGAGGAGGCGGCGGCTCGGACTGACTGGATGCCGATGACTCCTTCGACCGATCCCGAGCTTCGGCGTTGTGGAAGTAAGAGTTGGAGCGCGGCAGGGGACGTCTCGCCGAGGTGAGGGCCATGTCAGGGGGGCGTACAGTCGAGGGGCTCCGAGGGAGCTCGTCCTTGGGCGCCGTGTGGTCTTCGTTGAGGGTCGAGCACCCCTCGATGAAGGTGGCCAGTCCACGAACGATACGCTCGCCCTTGAAGCGGTCGACTCGGTCCCGGGCCCATTCCAGGTGCTCCATGACGGTCTGGGCGACGCCCTGCATGAAGCGGATCTCATCGGCCGTCAGGCCATCGTGAGGACGCTCGTCGGAGACGGCAAAGGAGCCGATCTTGTGGCCGGTGCGCGAAATGATGGGCACGCCGGCGTAGAAGCGCACGCCGGGCTCGGTCAGTACGTAGGGCCGGTTGCAGAAGCGAGGGTCATCACGGCAGTCGTTGACGATGAGGCCAGTGGCGGTATACGGCTTGCCTCTGTGGTCGAGGCCGGTGCAGGTATTCACCATAGACTGTTCGCAAACCGCATCCGGGCGAGACAAGATGACGGCGCCCACTAGCAAGAAAGGACGGTTGTCAGCACATCAGCTCCAAACATGAAGGCTCTCGTTCCCCTCCCTTCACCTCTCTCTCCACCTCCTCGATGTTTCTTGGAGACGGGAGGCTGGCGATGGGGATGAGAAACCAGATGCCGACGTGCCATCGGCATGATGGTGGCGTTCTTCCCTCCAGAAGCAGCAGGGACAATGTGGCGTTCTATATCGGACAGGAAGGGAAAGAGAGAGAGAGGGAGAGAGAGAGGGAGAGAAGAAGAGAGGGAGAGAAGGAGAGAGGGAGAGAAGGAGAGAGGGAGAGAAGGAGAGAGGGAGAGAAGGAGAGAGGGAGGCTAACTACGTACGCCACAAATCACCATTGGTCCCGCTGGGCTGGTCCCCGTCCTTATTCAGGCCGTCGCTCTGGTGGTCTTGCAGGTCGTCGAGATCTCCGAGCTGGACGTTGCGGGTGGCTTCGGCAAGGATTGTCTGAGTGGCGGTATCGATCAGCGACACCATGGCACGCTTGACATCGAGTCGCAAGACGGCCAGCTGGGCAAAGGCCGTCAGAGCCTTGTCGGACGAGGCCTTTGGCCTGTAGCCGCTCCCGTGTAAGTCGGGGGCGGCGATGCTGTCGACGGTGAGGGCGACATTGAGCGACGACCCTTGGGCGACCTGCCAGCTCTGGAGATATCGCTGCACCTCGCGCTCGCGCTGGGCTTCGGACATTGGATGAGGGATGCGAGGATTGCGCGCGCGCGCACCAAGGGGGCACAGCAGGGGTGGCGATAGGAGAAAGGGGGAGGGGCGAGTGAGAGTGAGAGCGAGTGAGAGCGAGTGAGAATGAGCGAGAACGAGAGTGAGTGAGCGAGTGGCGTGTGAGTTGAAAGTGTCCCCGTCTCCTAGTAGCTAGCTAGCTAGTGGTTTGCTGTGATATGTCGAGGCAGCGCCGGCGGCTCAGTCACGTCTGCCCTCAGCCTCGTCCGTCTTCGTCGTTGTCGTCGTGTTCGCCTTCGTCTTCGTTGTCGTCGTGGTCGTCGTCGCTGAGTTATCTTTCTGGGTCGCTTGCCTATTTTTTCTCATTGCTTTTCTGCTTCTAGCGGGGCGATGTCCGGCGGGGGAGGGGGGGGGTGGCTAGAACGGGCTAATTGAAGCTTTCTGGGCCATGGTATTTATCAAGGTGTTACAGCAGACAGTAACTGCTGGTAAGTTTGTGGTTAAAAGGGTGTTTTTTTCGCCGATGACTCAGGCCGTCAGTTGGGGCCCATAAAGGTCAAGCGTCCGGCGGGGGAGGGGGGGGGGGGGCTAGAACGGGCTAGGAGGGACCACCACGACTCACGAGGGCCCCCTCGGGATTGATTGTTGGATAGATACATTTTCGGGGGCGACGGGGTGTGGCGGATGCCGGGGTGATATGAGTGGCGACTTGCCCCTTTAAGCAGCTGTCGTGGCAGGTGAGACGAAGGAATACTCTGTATCCGTACGGAGTACGGATACTAAGATCCCGCCTGAGAGCCTTCTCGGTTCTAGGTGAGATGTTACATCATAACCGCATCAAGCGGGCCCATCGCAATTGGAGGATCCCCCATGTTCAGGGTTCTAGATGGGCCCATGAAATGCTACCCAGGCAATGACTCGGGGAGGTATTTCCACTAATGGGCAGCTTCCCAAACTGCAGCAGTGTACAGAGTACTCTGTAGGAAGCACTTTACTTAGGGAGCAGTAGCCTAGAGAGCAGAACCAACTAAATGCAATGATGCCCGACAGTCGGTTCTTATGCTGGATAGAGTACTACTTAGTAATAGACGTATATTTGCAAGTGTCTTAGCCCGGCTGTCGACGGACCCAGGCCACCTTTCACACTTTCTGACTCGAGTTCTTAATCCCATTCCCAACGGCTCGAGTGGGTGGGATGATGCGGAATCTGCCCCGCTGTCACGCTTGAAGATTCCCCGGCCCGGTACAGAGTACCTAGGTACGCTTGACCTTTATGGACGCTTGACGAGTACCTAGGTACACTGGCTGCTGTCACGGCGCGTATTCTCCCTTGACACTCCCCATTTCAACGATTTCGCGACCTGTGCATGGCAAATGTCACGTAGGTAAGCGGAGAAAGAGGCCAGCGAGCGAATATACACCAAAGCCACACAGACTGAAAGTCACAGTAGATCTAGACCGAGTGAAATGCCAAAGCTCGACGGGCACGGTTGGTCTATGTGTATATATCCCATCTCCGTGACCTCGGTTTTGACACTTCCCAGGCCTTGACTTTCTCATAGTTTTCTGTTTCCTATTGTCTTCCCTTTTCCCCTTCTTCTCGACAAAAGCAATTAAACACGACCCAGCAGACTCCCATACATACGCAATAATTACCCATCACTGTATCCGTATCAAACTCTGATCGCGAAGTCATGTATGCTAATCACTCATGAACTGCCAAGAAATTCTCCTATTTTGCCGTGCAGACCTGGTATGTGACCTGGGTCGCAATCGTGTCAAGCAAATGCGACGAAAGCTGCATACACCCTAAGCGTCTAAAGGTGCTTTCAACCGGACAAGCGATCTTCCACCCTGACATTGTACCGTTTAATCTCGACAGATCGCTACCTACGTCTTCGTCGCAACCTAGGTCGATATATCCGGACTTGACTTCTCAGTCCGCAGTGATTGTGCCGGGCTGGAGAGGGTAAGAGGGAGCGTGAGTCGGTTTCCTGCAACGGTCGACGACGCCCAGCGACCATGAAGACTATCCGATGAACGCAAATCCCCACCCATGCATATCGGCTTGTCTCGAAAATCGTTGTTTCCAATATGTGTGGCCTCTCGGGCATTTGATCCAGTGCCGACCCTCTTGGTGCCTGGAACCCGTCGCGTTTGCTACTTCACGATGCCGAATGGGGAAACGAGGAGAGACACTGCCAGAGCTAGTCTCGCGCCTCTCCCGCCTGGCGTCGCAACGGCCAGTGACTCACCCACTCACGCCCTGACTAACAGGAAACACACGCACTACTAACAAGCCAGACTCTATAACTCACCGATCGATACACTCAATCATCTACGACAGCCTTGACTCTCTTCTTTTTACACCCCGACCAGCACTCCGCCACCGGCCATGGCCTCCCCACTCTATACCGTCCTCGTCACCGGCTCCGCCGGCCACCTCGGCGCCGCTCTGATGCTCTCCCTCCCCTCCCTCGGCCACGTTCCGCTGGGCATCGACATCCTCCCCTCTCCGACAACGACCGTCGTCGGCTCCGTCACCGACCGCGCCCTCATCGCCTCACTCCTCGCCCGGAACCCGTCCATAGCACACATCGTACACGCCGCGACCCTGCACAAGCCGCACGTCGACTCGCACCCGCACTCCGCCTTTGTCGACACAAACGTCACCGGCACCCTCGTCCTCCTCGAGGAGGCAGCTTCCGCCGCCGCCGCCCTCCGGCTTCCCCGACGACGCATCGCCTCCTTCGTCTTCATCTCGACGACCTCGGCCTTTGGCGGCGCCCTGTCCCCGCGCCCGGGCTGGCCCGCCGCCTGGATCGACGAGTCTGTAGCCCCCGTCCCGAAAAACATCTACGGCGTGACCAAGTGCGCCGCCGAGGACCTCTGCGCCCTCGCCCACCGCCAGTCCTCCCTGCCCGTGCTCGTCCTCCGCACCGCGCGCTTCTTCCCCGAGGCCGACGTCGGGTTCGGGAAATACATCATTTCCGCCCCGCCCCCGTTTTCCCAGCCCGCCATCCACCACGATGACGACGACGACGACGACGACGACAGGAACGGGAAGGTCGTGAATACACAGCTCCTGCGGCGCCTAGACGAGGATGCGGGTGCGGTGCTACGGGAGGCCGTGCCCGAGTGCGCGGCCGTGTTTGAGAAGCTTGGATGGGGGTTCCTCGAGCGGTTGGACCGGGTGTACGACTCCTCCAAGGCGGTCAGGGAGCTTGGGTGGAAACCCGAGTGGACTTTTGAAAAGGTCGTCGAGAGGCTGGCAAGGGGGGAGGACTGGAGGAGCGAGCTGACGCACAGGGTCGGGAAGAAGGGGTACCATGCCGTGCCAACCGGCGTGTACACGTCGTGAGGGTTATTATGCAAATCCGGGATCGAGAACGTTGGTGAAGTACGGAGAGGTTTGTTTGTACACCTCGAAGTGAGAGGTTCCGTGGACAGTGGTAGATTCTGTGAAGAGTTGATGAATTCATATTTGGTATTGAAAGTCCATGTGTGTGTGTGCTTCATCACGATATTCAACGAAGAAAGTAACAAAAGAGGAAATAGCGCAACTGGGTACTCTGGAAGTAAAAGGGTACTAACAACAAAACCGCCAATATGTGCAATGCATCGTTGGGTGTCTCATCTCTCTTCTTCTTCAAGGCTATGCAATCTCCCCGGTGTCCCTCTCACTAAGAATACCAAGCTCATGCCCCAAGCCTAGAATCTGCGACGCCACGGCCTCGACATCCCACGTCTTGATGGGGACCCGATGTGCGCCGTCCCACTCAACAAGCCGCGTCGTGCCCGGCTGGCAGTACTGCTTCAGCAGCCGGCGATGGTGGTCCAGGCCGGCATCCTTGAGGCCGTGGACGTGTATGGTCGGCAGCTTCAGCATGTGGGCGGTGGACGAGCCATTAGGCCAGTCGTGGAACTCGACGCTGGCCTCGGAGGCGTCGCCGACGCCCTGCGGGGCCTCGAGGCGGTCGTCCAGCACGATCAAGGGCGCGCGGCCGGCGAGCAGAGCACCGAACTTCCAGTCAGCGGAACCGCCGGCCGAGGCGATGCGCTTGCCGTATTTCTGCTTGAGCATCTGCTGGGTGTACATGAGGCTCGCGCTGATCTTCGCTCCCTGGCTGAAGCCCAGCAGGCCAACCCATTTGCCCGTGGCGCCGAGGGCGTCGTCGTCGTCCATGGCCATGCGTAGCTGGAAGTGGATCTCGGCGGCGGCGGTCTCGGCGTCGACGGCCTGGTGCTCAGGGAGCCAGCGCAGCCAGCGCCGGAAGGGCCCGTAATCGCCGTAGACGGAGACGATGTCGTGGTGGGGGGCGCAGATGAAGGGGCCGTCGACGAAGACGAGGCGGAAGTGGTTCTTTAGGCGGGAGATGAGGGCGCGGCACTGCACCTTGAAGACGGAAGCGTTGACGCCGCCCCCGTGGAGGCAGAGGATGCGCGGTAGGTGGAGCGTGGGGTCGGTGCCCGGCGGGAGCGACGTTGCACTCGGCATGTTGTGTGTTTGAACTGGAGGGGACTGATGCTAAAGCAGAGTCGAGTCTACTTCTGTGTGTGTCTCGGTCTCTCTCGGGGTGCTGTATAATGACGATAAGAGCGAGGTGTGTATGTGCGCGCGTTGTAGACAATGCTGGTGCAAGGAGAAGACAGACTTTTCGGGATCGAGGAGTCGAAGATCGGGTACTTGGGAGAATAAGAGAGATGGGAACCAAAGAGCGAGGAAGACGCGAGAAGGGGATAGAAGAAGGGCGGAGGACCGGAGACTTCTTCACTCGAATCCAAAAGGAAGGGCGTCCTTCAGTCAGCCGGCTCTACCTTGCGCTCGCTCGTCCACAACACCCTCTCTCTCTCTCTCTCTCTCTGTCTGTCTCCGTGTGTGGTCCTCGAACCTCGAATGCCGACCTATGCTTTGGCAGCTTTGCGCAAGGGCAGCAATCAGAGCGCAAAAGGTGGGGCGGCGGATTCGCCCTTTGTCCGTCGCTTCACCGGCCGGAGCTCCGAACAGGGACTGGGACTGGGGTTAGGACTGAGGCGGGGACTGGCGACGGCTCTTGTCACCGTCGTTTCGCTTTCCTAACCTCCCATAATCAACCGAATGAAACGGGGAATGAGCTTGACCAAATCGGTCAATAGTCAGGCCTCGTTGCGGCGCGAGTCAAATGATCCCAAGGGATTCGCCGGCGTGAGATGAGGGGGCCAAACGACGAGAGAGAGAGAGAAATAAATGGGTAATTGTGACAGACACAGGCCGTGGGGTCCTCCGTTGTGCAACGATTCCCTCGGCGGTTGAAACGTCTTGACGTTGTGCACCTAGTTTCGAATAACTTTATGAGAGCCAACTGTGCGAAGGAGACGGACGAACTGTTGAAGCGTTGTCCCTGAAGCAAAAGCAAGCACGAAGGCTGTTGGCCCCAGTGGGATGGTCAAGTGGTTGCGACGCCGAACATCAGACACCGGTACGGGTACGGTGAGAAGACCGGGGGGGGGGGAATGAGACGAAACATGCGTAAAGCTTATTCGGTGCAACTGATTCGTAGTCGGAAGAGGAAACAAACCAAACTGTGTGTACTCTGTACAGATGAGTCGCACTCCAGGGCGTAGAGGAAATGTCAGCTTATGCTTGAATCATCCGGCGGGCGTTTTTTTTTTGTTCTTCTTCTTCTCTTGTTCGCTGCACTAGGTCATCGGACACTTTTTGGGAGACGTCCGGGCGGGAGGGGGGGGGAGGGCTTTCCCAATTCCCTTGGCGACGACGCCTGGTCGAGGCCCGACGCTTGTTTCTCGCCGTCTGTCTTAAAGCCCTGGCGACGGCGACGTGACATGATGGGAAGAGGAAAGTAGAGAAAAGGAGTATTAATAACCCCGAAGGCCTCGTCTCGCCATCCTGAAGCAGTCCCTCACACACAACAGCTCGCGTTCGGAGCGCCTCAACTTCTCGCAACAGTTGCTTGCATCATCGGCTGTGAGTTGTAGGCTGTCGCAGAAGGCCGAAAACGGAACCCAAGTCGGGATTCCCGTTCGGCGCAGCATCTCCGAGTGCCGAAATGAAATGGCGGTCGTCAATGATTCCCGCCGGTCACATACGAAGTCCGTTTAGGGTCCGGACACGCCACACATTGCTTCTTTGCTGCTGGTGTTTACGCGTAGTCACTCCACAGCCGCATCGCCATTGCGGTCCACCTTATGCCTGTCTTGACGTCGGCCGAATAATCCAGAAGCCTGATGATGGCTGTCAACCCAACGTAAAAGATGACGACAGGTTGTCGAGTAAGTAGGTGTGAAACCCAGGTTGGTAAGGTCGGAAGAGAACGGTGATCTGGAAGTGGAGTCTGGACTCCGGAGATGGATGTGATGCTATGCTGAAGGTTGATAACGGAGTGTTTGGGGACAAGGAGGAGCTAGGGAGGAGGTAGGCCAGGAGGAGGGAGAGAGCAGGGATGAGCGGGCCTCCTACACCAGCAGCGGCTCAGCCACACGCCAATCCTGCACCAGCCCCATTAACCCCACCCCTTCCCGGACATCAGCCACATCATGACGTGCTGTTGTTCCCCTCACGTTCCCCCTCTTCTTGTTTCTCCCACGTTGCGATGACATAACCGTTGAACCCAAGAGGTCTCGCCTTCGCGGCCAAAATAACTGGCATTTATCTTCATCTTCTTGTACGCAAACAAACTTTGTATATACCAACCACTACACTATCTAGGGTGAATCACACGCCGTCTAAGCCTCAGCAAAGGTACGATATCCTGCCCACATTTACGACGACCCTTCTGCGCCACAACCATACGTCTCCCGCCGCCCCCCCCCGCAGCACACACAGCACACGCAGCAGCTCATTAACCCACCTCTCGGTCTCGCCGTGACGACAGCTCCACATCAGCTACAAGTACAGATAGATACTTTGCACTCGGTTCCTACAGAACAATCGACTTACGGACCTACAAAAGCAATCACTCCCCGCAGCACCTGCCTGCTCCTACATTAGTCAAATCACCAAAGATCTACGCACACGTCTCTGAGATACCCAAAGTTCGCACTGCATCGTTACTGTTTGTCTTCTGTCATCGATACCCCTCAATACCCGTCTCAACCCAACTGACCAGCCGATCAAACCGGTATAATATCTTGTCGATAGATCGATTCTCCAAGATGTCAGGCACAAACCCCGAGAAGCCTCCCATCCAGCCGGAGCAACAGCTCTACCCCCATCCCACCGGCGACAACACCTACCAGCAGCAACACCAACAACAGCAGCAACCGCCCCAGTACACCTCCGGCGCGACGCAGTTCAACCCCGACCAGAAGAGCGAGCTTCCCGGCGGGCACGGCGCCCAGACTCAGCAATTTCCCCCTCCGCCCCCTGGCCCGCCTCCTGCGAACCAGCCGCAGTTCACCCACGCTCCTCAAGCGCACCAGCAATACAACCAGACACCGCAGCAGTCGCAACAGCACTACCAGGCTCCTCCCCAGGGCCAACATGTCCCCAGCCAGCACACCGAAGGCATCCTCCCCGGCGCGAATCCCGGCGACTACGGCGCCGGCCGCCACTACTCCCAGTTCGATGGCCCTCAGGGCAACACAGCACCGGGTCACATTCAAGGCGGTCCCTACGTAGACCCGGCCGCCGCCCATGCCGCCTACATCGCACCCACTGGAGTTGCGCTTGACCCCTCTGCCCAGCACAAGGAGAAGAAGGGATGGGGCGAGCGTCTCTCCCAGATCGGCATGAAGGCCGCCGTCCCTATCAACGCTCTGGCCAACAAGATGGGCTCGCAGAGCTTCTTGCCCACCACCATGGACAAGGAGTGCGAGAAGGCTGCCAAGATCGTGAGGAGCTTCTGCAGTAAGTTTTGATCCCCGCGTCGTTGCGTCTTTAGGCAGACAGTCTTTTCATCCATCTTCATATCGCTAACAGTATTCCAGAGGAGGGCATCACGTCCGAGGTGCCCGCTCAGACGCAGGCTTCGGAGCATCTTGAGCCCGGCAAGCACGCCGATGGCCATGGCTCGCGCCCTACGACGCCGGACAAGGAAAAAGTCCGTAAAGAACAGAAGGCCATTGTCAAGATCCCCTCAAAGGTCATCAACAAGGCCGTCGGTTTGGCCGTCTTTACCACCGCCCGGGTCGGCTTTAACTTCTCCGGCGCCACCGGCTCCGGTGTCCTCATCGCCCGTCTCCCCGACGGGTCATGGAGCCCGCCATCCGGCATCCAAGTCCACGCCCTAGGCGCCGGCTTCATGATCGGCATCGACATCTACGACTGCGTTTGCGTCATTAACAGCCGCGAAGCCCTCGCCGCCTTCATGAGCACCCGCGTCTCCCTAGGCCCCGACGTTACCGTTGTCGCCGGCCCCTACGGCGCCGGCGGCGTCTTGGACGTTGGTGCCTCATTTGGTGGCAAGAATCCCGATGAACAGAAGACGGCCGAGCAGGCAGACGCCGGCAGGCCGGTCGACGACGGCAAGTTGAGGCCGGGCGAGAAGAACAAGCGCAGAAGCAGCAGCTCCTCCATCAAGCCCGTCTTCTCCTACGTCAAGTCCCGCGGCTTCTACGCGGGCATCCAGGTTGACGGTACCGTCGTTACGGAGAGGAAAGACGCCAACGCTGCCTTTTACGGCCAGAAGGTCACGGTCGACCAGATCGTCCGGGGCCAGGTCCCCCCTCAGGGCCCTGGCGGCTTGTGGCCCACGGGTGCGCAAGCCCTATACGAGGCCCTCCGCATCGCCGAGCAGCAGAAGCCTCTCCCTGAGGTCCACCTTCCTCAAGCGATTCCCGGCCAGGTTCCTCCCCAAGGCTCTATCCCTCAGCAGCAGCAACAGTACGGCGGTCAACAGGCCCAGTACGGCACCCAGCAGCCCCAGCAGTCCCAGTACGGCCAGCCCCAGTACGGTCAGCCCCAGTATACAAACTCGGAGGGCGGTCCTCTTGGATCGCACCCGCCCGGACAGGGCCCCACAGCCTCCGGAGCGCTGAACCACGAGGAACAACTTCCGGGCTACGTCGACGATGGTGTGGCGCGCCCTGGCGTTGGCGACCACAAGGGCCACTACCAGTAAACGAACGACTGACGTTGCTTTGACCTCTTGGTTGCATAGGAATCTTACTTTGGGCTGAAGGTTATATATCCCCCGGGAGGCGTGGCGTGGCGTTGTGGCATTGCGTTGTGGCATTTTGCCAATCAGCTGAGATAGCCCAAATGGAATCCCCATCGTAAAACACATTTTCTGCCCAATTTGCGTGAACGTCCCAGGTACTGTTATGATATTAACAAACAGGAAAACGTCGTGTCTATTCCTCTCCTACAGCATGTGCAATACACCCGCAAGCCTGACGGCCGAAGCGTGTAGTGCGACGGCGTCGTCCCGGAGACGACGTGGAAAACATGCAACTGGCCGGCCGAGACGACGGGCGCCCTTGCTAGCTCGCCAACATCGGGGCCTCACGTTCACGGAGTGTGGTGACTCGACGTGACACGCAGCCGATAATGCAGGACAAAAGGCACGAGAGGGAAGATGCTTCACGATACGGCAGCGGACGGGACCACCTGCAGACGCGCGTGGGACAAGATCGGCTGTCGTCACGGGCACAACCCCCCACCCACACACCACCCAAACGAGCGAGTGTTGTTTGCACTTATACTTGTGCAGCGTGAACAAGCGGGAGCGAGGGGACGGTCTAGAGGATGTCGAAATCAGATATGTACGGATACGGGCCGCCCAGACCCCCCACTCATCTCTAGCTCCGTATGGCGGACAAGGTATGATGTGCGCCTACGTTACATCATGTCTGGTCGGCCGCGTGGTTTTGCTCATGTTTCGATCACCGCCAAGTCCATCCCCGAGAAGCAAGCATCACTGATTAGGAGAACTGGGAAGGGGGGTGAAGGATAAGGTACAAAATGAGAAGGGAAAGAAGAAGGGTCTCACAAGAAAAGAAGAAGAAGAAGAAGAAGAAGAAGAAAAAAAGCAGTGGTTGGGCCCAAGGGGCATGCAGGCAGGCCGAGTGCCGGGGATAAACGAGGCCCGGCCAACCTTGCCAGTCCTTCGCCAGATCATTATGTTTGTTTGAAACGGGCATCCGACGCCTGGCGCACTCATGGCCGTAATAAAACCATGCAAAGAAACAGCCGGCCAAATAACATCGCTTCGCGCTGGCCGTTGTCGTGAACCCGGCGAGGCTTGGCGGAGCCAGGGCCGAGGCAAGCGGAGGGGCCAGATGATGATATTCGCACAGCAGGCCCAGAAGGGACCACAACTGGGTTCAAGTGCCGGCCGTTCGCCGTTTGGCGTCTTCCGTGTGTTTCTGTTTCCCGCAAACTTCGAAAGGTTTGGTACACGCGAAAAGCAACGACAGTTCGTCCCAGGACGCAGCTGGTCACGGCCTCGCACAACCAGTACTAGTGCAGAGTTGGCGGTGGGACACAGGGCTGGTTCTCAACTGGTTCAGCACACATGCGTGCATGAGCTTGGCCTTGGAGGTTATTTTGCCTCGTCCCCGCCGGGAGTGGAATCTTGTCTCGGGTGAAATCCTCGCATGCCAGCTCTTATCCAGCGAGGCGGTACGTAGCGTTCCTGATGAATGTCCGGATGATTGATTGCCGGACCACAGTCAGATTGAGCAAAATTACAGCCGAAGCCGTGCTGGGTCGGTTGGTGGAGGA
Source organism: Colletotrichum shisoi (assembly GCA_006783085.1). Classification (NCBI taxonomy): domain Eukaryota; kingdom Fungi; phylum Ascomycota; class Sordariomycetes; order Glomerellales; family Glomerellaceae; genus Colletotrichum; species Colletotrichum shisoi. The sequence goes on from PUHP01000460.1 coordinate 23,175, forward strand.
AGAACAAGCAGACCACCAGACTCGGCGCGCCGGGTCGCGTTGAAGACGTCATCGACTCCACGATGATGAGACGTCCGGGATGTGTGCACGCCTTGTCTTCTAAAAGACTCAAAGCCAAGTGCCAGGTCTCGAAGATTCGTCTTTCTCGCTTCGGCCTTTCGCCGGCGGCTCAGGGCTGCCCTCCTCCGCCCCTTTCCCCCTATTTTCCTTTCTTCTACAAGTACCTCTTCAACCTCCTCAGCTGCCCACAGCCCTTGTTCATCTGACAGCAAGGAATCGGTCGCTGGAACTGACATTCTGGACGGAGTGGTGGACAATTGGAGACTGGCCCGCAGGTTTCATTATAATCTCTCTCTGGCAGTGGGCATATTGACCGGCGGGCAGGTCGATCGACCGTCCGTCTCCAGAAATACCGCCCGTTTTCCCCCTCCGTTCTCTGCCTTGTTCTGGGGGTACGGCCCATGGGGGTGCACTCTGTGTCCTTTGCATGATTAGCACACGGCCATGACCAGCTGGCCGGTGCAGCCATCGTCTCATTGTTTGCCATTTTTTGAGCAGATTAAGCTCATCGCCAAGTTGACATTTGGTGGTGACTGGCCGGGGAGAGCTGGCACGTCTTTCAGTGCATGGAATGGAAAGAGGACGCCTCTAAGGTTCACGGTATCGAACCGAAAGTATGATGAGCTGGGCCAGCTGCCGCTCCGAGCACCCGCCATGCATGGTTTTGGGCAGAGTGTCTTCCATCATGGCCGAACAGGGTACCATACCTATGTGTCCTTTTTCCATACAGCACGCCGATCGGCCGCGGCTCGCCGCAGGACCCGCGTTATGTTTCGTCGAAGCAGTCCGGGAACCTAACAGTGCTGGCACACTCCCTGAACCAGCAGTCCAGGAGTCGCCGTCAGTTGATGATTTGTTACAGGGCGGAGCAGCATTGACGGTGGATCCGGCTCCCAGTCAGCCAGCCAGGCCCGTTCAATTGCAGGGAAGCAGAGCAGTTAACCAGCCAGAAGGGAGCAGCATCACTCAAGCAACCACCACCTCCTGTCTTTTTGCCGGTGTCGATCACGCCGAGGTGGTTGGCCGGAGCGGCATTTCAGCACCTAAGCGCTCCGTAACCGTTGAGGGTTGAATGTGGAGTTGGTTGAGGGGACCTGAAAATAGCGGTTGAAGATCCGAGCCTATTTGGCCTTTGAGAGGCGGTGACCATCGAAAGAAGCGCGCGAAGCAAAAGCAGAAACCAAAACCCGTGATTCTGGTCGTGGTATTCGAGACATAGACTTTAGTGGGGGCTGGCTGGCGTTGTTGGCTTCGTAGGTGTTTGGCCACCCGGTGGAGAGAACGGCGACGACGCGTAAGGTGGCCCGGTTTTCTTTCCTGTGTGCTGCGAAAAATAGCATCGTCGATGTCGGGACGCATCCACGCACATTGCGGCATCTTGATTGCTGGCCGGCAGAGCGTTTCATTCGGAGGAATTCTGGACAGGTAGCGGGTGGCAGACAGAGAGGCATTAGTGGCACATGAGCAGGCTGTGATCGTGTATAGCGGGTACGGGGTGCGCGAGGGTCCCTATAGCAGGTCAGTAGTACGCTGCACATTGTAACCACGGAAGGTAAGTCAGTGGGTGGTAGGTACTGTGCTTGTAGGGGCAGTGCAGGGTCAGTTCCGTCGTGTACTTCGTGCGAACAGTCCGGTAGTGGACGGGGCAGCGAGGGCACAACCGTTGTTGAGCAGGACCGATGGCGATGGCAAAGCACACCGCATCAGAGAGTCATGACGGCCATTGCAAGAGGTGATCGGCGACATTGGACGCCCATGGGCACGTTGATAAATGCAGATGGAGTATCCGTAGTTAAGCAGTGAAGCTATCTGTGGATTCGTAGCTTGTTCCTTTATTCGACTGAAATGCCCTGTTGGAAACTCGAAAGGGTACCAGGTGGCAGATTGACGAAGCTAGGACGGGTTGGTTGTGTGCATAGGACCAATTAGGCAGGTTTCCAAAGGGGGGCTTTACAATATTGAAGTCGCTCAGCACATTGGGAAAAGGTCGGGAAGCTGACAGGAGGAGGCAGAGCATGAGAGCACAGAAAAGCAGAGCAGAGATGAGATGGGATTGCAGTGTGGCACTTGCGGATACGGGAGCGGTACTTGGAGGAGGGGGCGATTTCGGCGGACTCGGAAGGTAGTCTTCGAGTTCCTTAGTCACTTGGCCCCACCGCCCACTTCCCAGTAACCAATCTTGATTGTCGAGTCGTCGCTTCCAGTGTCTGCTTGACAGGTTTCCTATGGATAAAGACTGAAGAAGGGAAGGGAAGAAGGGGAGAATGGAGAGAGTGGGGACAAGATTTAACAGGGGATCGACCATTGGGACCCCCTGAGAGGCTTGGCAGAAAGTAATAGTACATCGTACTCTGTATCCGTACGGAGTACTCTCCTGCAAACTGGGAAGGGGGGAGTGGGGGGGCAGGAAGCCAGCCGAAGAAAAAGCCCCCTGAGGAAGAAGTAGAAGAAGAAAAAGAAGTCCTAAGGGCCAATCATGGCTGGCTATTTGTGACAGTTATTTTTTATTTCTTTTCCGCCGATGGGCCAGGTACATGGCAAGTCCAGCGGACCTCCCAATCGACCGTCATTCCGGCTCTCGCGAACTCTGATACGGGACTAATTCGTCACTTGTTTTTGTTCTTCTTCTCTTCCCCTCCCGGTTTTCGTTGACGACTTTTAATCAACTCTTTCCGTCGGTCCAGGTCCCCTATCATTGATTGATGGTGACATTACGGGCATGTTGCGTCGAGTACTCTGTACTTTGTACTCTGTACGGACCTTCCGCAGTGCTTGGGAGCTGAGACGGACGACTCGAGAGACCCGCGAGCAAATCTTACATAACCATGGCCATCCCGGCGCCGTTGATAACGCCGTCTCGACGGGAATGTCAGTCAAAAAGTAGATTGGCCGGTACCCAAGGCCGCGCACGCTCTAGCGACTGGTGCGTCCGTCTACTTGGTACATCAATTTGTTGGACGCTTGCCGTCACGGTACCGTAACAACAAAAATTTTTTGGGGGGAGGGGATCCGGATCCTGCACGCGGGGGATCTATGGATAAACCCACAAAGTATTCACACATCGGCGACAGAGAGACTTCCCGGCGCGCATGTGTCTGATGCACACTTTTACGACTCCCCACCGGCGTCATTTCAACGCCGCTATCTCCCTTCGTTCCTTCCCCATCCCTGGTCACGCGGGCTGGACCTCTCCTGCTCCCCCCCCACCTGCCGTCCATGAACCCCGTCCCTGCTCGCAATGCCCTACGCACCCAACGGGCCAACACCCGGCCAGTTGAGCACCCCCTCGAGATCTCTCTCCCACGCTGTGCTGTGCCCATGTTTTACAGTCTCGAGATGGGGGTGAGGCGCGGAGGCGCGACAGGATGAGATGCAGTGACGAGGGAACAGACATCGCGTGTGTACCATGGGGAGCATGGGGAGACGCATTTCCATCCCGTGTCCATCTGCATCTCCATCGGCAACTGCATCCCCGTCCGTCATCATCGGACAGAGGTGCTGCCACCGCCGCGTGTGCACCCATCATCAGGCATGTCGTGGGTGACAAGACGGCCGTCGACGGCTGATTCGTCCCGCCTCATCAACCTCTCGGCGGCGACCGCCCCTATGCAAGACGCAAGCTCCAGGTCCCGTCTCCGCCTCAAGGTACAGAGTAACTGTATCCGTACTCTGTACCGTCCCAGGTTCCCCTGCACCCTGCCTCTGGTAAGCGTCCATGGTTCGCCGAAACACGCCTTTCTCGCTTTCTATCTCTCCTCGCTCTCTCTTTTTTCTCTTCACTCAAACTGCCTCACTTCCTTAACTCTGGTTGTGCGTGGCCTTTGCTTTTGCTCTATGGCACCGAGGTGCGGGCGTCGGTTGGTGCTAGTGCGTGCTGGTGAGTGCTTGCCGCTCGGGACTACAGCTGATGACACCCACCGCCAATCAGCCAACGGTTTGTCGAACTACCTACCTTACCTAGGTAACTACACTATAAGCCGCGCATCTGAGAATTGACGGACCCTCTTCCTGCACATCCCTTCTTTCTCTCTAACACACTCTCTCCTCACCTTGACTGGTGAAATTTACTCTACTGCTTCTGTGTGTGTGTGTGTGTGTGCCCGTGTCCCGGACTGGTTTGGAAGTCGCCCATCCTCTTCAACATGACAGGCCACCCCTGGGCGCCCAATTTAATGCCAATCACCCAATCCTACCGGCGTTCCCACGTCGTCTTGACTCTCGTCATCTCATTCGCAGACGCGGCCACACCAGCCCGACTTGGCCCAGTCTCGCTCGCTTGGTACCATCCAACTCCAGTCCTTCGACGTGTCGAGTGAAAACCCTCCCCGGGCTGGTTTCTATCACGAGCAGTCAATGTTATGCCCGCTGAAAGAATACAATACAGACTCCGCGATCCTGTCTCCCTTCCTGGTCGTCATATCTAGGCAGTTCCTCTTTTCTTTCTTTTCCCATCCCACTCCCGTTCCCACCCTTCTTCCTTCGTTCGTTTCCCACCCCCCATGCTCTCTCTTCCTGGCCATCTTATCCCATCCCACCCACACGCCCCTCCCCCCCTTGCCTTCGAATTTCTCTTTCCTTCTCACCCCCGAAGTCGCCCCTCTCCCCCCCCCCCCC
>PUHP01000461.1:7039-19065 GCA_006783085.1 Colletotrichum shisoi
GGGGGGGGGGGGGGCGTCCTCGCTCTCCTTACCCAAGTCTGCGCTCTCCTTCTGCTTCTCTGCGTCCTGGAACATGACGGCCACCGCCTGAAGTCGCTCATCTTCCTCCTTCTCCTTCATCTTCGCCTCGGCCAACTCGAGCGCCAGCTCCGCCTCTTCGATCTTGTCGAGAGTCTTGAACGTGGAATACTTGCCCTTGGACCACTCCTCCGATCCCTCCTCCAGCTCGCCAAACTCCTTTCTAAGCCAGCCTTGGAACTCTCCGAGTGTCCACTTGGCGTTGAACCAACCGATAAAGTTGCCGAAGCCCTCGGGGCTGCAACGCTCGAGCGGGTGAGGCGGCAAGGGCAGCATCTCGAGGCAATGCTGACTCTGGCCTTTCTTTTTGCCTTCTCTGGTTTTGCGCCACACCTCTGTGAGGGTGTAGTCAAGCATCACCATCCGCGGCTCGTCCAGCTCACGCACGCCCTCTCGAGCTCCGTGGTTGCGCAAGGTGACAAGGAGGCTTCTGGGCTTGCAACCGGGGTGCTGGACACCGATGTGCATGTGGCAAACAATCTCGTGGATGAAGTCTCGGAAAATCTTCAGCCGAACGTCCTCGGTCAATTTCAGCATCTTGTTTTGAGAGTGGCCAGACGCGTCCTGGTATCTGTGGAAGATGATCGGTTTCGGGTTCGGGCGGAGGAAGCCGCTGCCCTTGTCTCTGGTGCAGAGGTTCTCCATGGCATGGCCCTCGACGTATTCCATGAGAACCAGAGCAGCGCATCTGTACTGAGTGTCGCCCCTGTCGTCCTCGCCCATATCAAACCTCACCGCCCAGGAGCCGTAGTACTGGGGAATGAGGTGCGGGTGGCCAGTGACGCTGTTGTCGTTCTTCTGTCCATTCTTGCCTTTGGCTGAGGGGTCGGCGGGTAGGCCTCTTTGGTAGAGGTACGACAACGCCCCGGCCTCGCGGCTGAGAGTCTGTTCGGCGTAACCTTCATTTCCGTAAAGCGTGGTCAGAAACTCGTCGGTGCCGGGGAAGAACATGGAGTCGAAAACTTTGGCGACGAGCAGGCATGGGGCTTGCTGGGAACGTCGCTTGCGCGGGTTTCCAGGGAAGGGTGCGTGAAGATACTTGTAATCATCTGGAGCCTTGGTGACTTTGCAAAGGAGAACCTGGGCTCCGGACTTGATTCCGCCGGAGAGAGACTTCACAATCTCGATGCGAGCTTGTTGCTTGGGTGGCGTCTCGTGGGCCTTGGTCGGATCGAAGTTCCGGATCCTACCCAGCCCCTTCACCTCGTAATAGAATGACTTGGGCTTGCTGTACTGCGGGAGGCCGTAAGGCTCGACAGGCTTGTATGGGTAAAGCGTCAGCTTTTCACCCGGATCGTACCGCGCAAACTCCAAGGAAGAGCTGATGTCATAGAATTCAGACATGATGATGGCCGCTGATGAGAAGAACGTTGACAAGTGTACTTGACGATGGATGGCTGTGACGTTTCATGGGGAAGATGCAAAGATGGTGAAGGCGGGATCTTCTGAGAGAGTATGGATGGGGTTGACCATGAGGACCTTCTTTTATAAAAGGCAACTGCGTGGAAGATGGATGAGGGACGGATGAGGGACGGATGAGGGACGGATGAGATGAGAGAAGCAAATGGTGATAGATGCCTGGGCCAGGTGGACAACATAAAGGTACCTAACCTGGGTAAGTAGGTACCGAGGTAGCAGCTTGGTATGCCTTGTGGCTGGAAGGGTGCACAGAGCCGGGACACTCTCAAAGTCAATTGGAACCTGGAACCCAATTCAGCCTCTGCCACAGGGCGCTGAAGAAGAACAACTGCAGCCCTTACTTAGTATCTAGACAAACTGCTTGCACCAATCCGGGCTTTGGCGCCTTAGGCCAATATGAAAAGCACCTTGCCTTGGTCAATCAGTGAAGGAATGGTTTTGTTTGACTAAGGTACCTAACCTACCTGCCTGACTAGGTGCTTGGCCACCAGCGTATTGCAACTTGACTCTCCTGAAACCTCTCTTGGGGAATTTTAATTAGAGACTCGAATAGATAGAGAAGCCTAGAATTAGCCCAGCTTCAGCTTAACTTGGTACGATACAAACAGCCAGTATCTCACAGATATCTCTTGCTAAATTGCTCTTACCCAGACTTGAAGGTGAGTTTCCCTCTAGCCGGTAGCAGGACTGTTCCCGCTTATTTACTCCCAGTCATCCACTGGCTTGCCTGCAGTTACAGTGCGGCGTTGAAGTGGGCCAAATTCTTTCAGCACCCAGCTGTCTCCAGCTTGCAGGAAGAGGGCCATTCTTCTTTTCGTTTGAGATGAAGAAGCGCAAAAAAAGAGACAGAAAATGAGATAAATGCATAGATGGGGGGGGATAGAGAGAGAGAAAGAATCCTATTGCCTGCCGGTTCTAACACCCCAATGTTCTAGTGTAGGTAGAACAACCCTCATTTGGCAACAAGTATTAGCAAAATACTTTATGTCTTCTTCGAGGCCTATACTGTTCTTTGATAGAATTAAGCAGAAAGATGCTGCGGCCCCCCTTCTCTTATGTAAGCTCATCATGACATTCTTGCACCAGACATGCTGCAAGAGTCTGTGGTCCCTGCCGTTTCTTAGTCTTTCTCTTCTTCTCTATGCTTTTGCAACTAGCCCCTGGACTCTTCAAGCCTTCTCAACGTAGCTTGTTTCTCACTTTTTAGTCAGTGTCTCCAATCTCCAGGCTCTGGGAGAAATCTGGCATAGACCACTCCAGTAGACATATGTCATCAGATGGACAAAGACTTATGAAACCCAGTAGGTACATACAAGTCCTTACTTACATATTGCATCGAATCCAAGCTAAAGAAAGCATTCTGCCTGCCACCTTCCACGCTGATGCTATCACAACCTCACGAATCTCCGTCCAAAATGGAAGCAGAAAGTCACCATGGCACAACAAGTGACTTATAAGCAGCCAAAGAACCTGTTTACTTAACTCAATAAAACAAAGCTTGAAGATTGATATGTAAAGATGAATCAGGAAAGGGCATGGGGGTCCTGCAGCACCCTCACCGCTTCTGCCAAACACAGCCTCTGAAAGATCAACGCAACATGGCACCATTCAGACTTTCCATATGCCTTTCGTAATCCAGATTGGTCTTTGATGTTCCAAGCATAGAGCATAAAAGTCCAAGGATATCCATCTTGGAAGGAGGCACCAGCAGACCAGACGACCAGACAAGAAGGAGACATTCAACAGTTGGCGCATATATATCACCTGGTTTTTTCTGTTGATTCTCTGGCAACTTATTCAGCTACACTTCACCTTCATCTGGCAGCCCACCACTTCTCTCGTCTGCAGCTGAACTTCCCATCCACCTTTCTTCCCCCATACGTCTCTACCATATCGTCTTTTGGCACTTTGGAAACTTTCGATCAAATTTCCCCCTCCCCTTTCTAAGACTTCTCGCCGTCGGACTGTTTACTCGTCCGTAGCCTACAAGACCTTTTAATCGCCTACGATTCGCTCGTCTGACCTTATTCAGCCTCATCCGACTTTTTCGACTCTCCCAAATCTCATCTTGTGGTTCGACTCCTCCCGACTCACCTCTTCAGATACTCCCGACTTTCATCTTGTGCCACGACACGTCTTACCCTGTCTAAAAACACGATGGCAGCGCCGACAGCACCTTTGGCAACCACGGCCTCAGTTCTCGAGTCAACCCATCCCCTTCCGGTCTACGACGGTGATCGCGGCAACTACAGGCATACCAAGCCCGCCTCCATCAGCGAAACGGCCGAGGGCATGAGGATTCCCACAAAAGTGGTGTGGATCGACCCCACCACGCTTGTGAACGAGGGCAAGAAGTATGCCGCAAGGAGGAGGGTAACCGAAACGGTCGATGAGGAGAAGATTGTTGAGGGGAGCAGCACCCTGGAGCGTCGAACAGAGCAGTGCTCTGTTACCTGCCTTGACGCTCATGTCGTTCGGCCCGTGATGGAAATCTTTTCCGCTGGGTTCGGGGTCAGGGACAAGAAATGGAAGGTTCAGCACACGTGGGAGTATCAACTGAACCTGCCTGATATTCCCAAGGCTCAGGAGCCCAAAACCAGCGGCAAGTCCGCCGATCGCCAAGCTTCCTCCAAGAAAAGGAGGTTGTCCCAGACAAGGGAATCTTCTGCCAATGTCTCTTCCACCGAACACGAGCCCAAATACGTCACAGTCCGGCCAGACTTGATCGTGGTTCGAACTGCAAAGAGTGAAAGGCTCAACCTCGGAAAGGGCAGGCCAGGAGCGGCAAGTCGGTGTATTTCCGTTTTGGAAATGAAGCGAGAAGGGGTCATCTCCTCTCGGGTTGAGAATATGATGAAGGTGGCCACGGAGCGGCGAGACACTTTGCACAGCAACCCGCGGCGTAATCGCGGCACCATTACGAACCCCTTGGAGAGAGAGGCATTCGATTTGGGCTCTACCAATCTGCTCAAGCAGTTGATTCAGTACAATCTGGCATGCCGTGTTCCCTCCGGAGCCGCGTCAGACTACGACTCGATGGTGTTTGTGAACTTTCCAGATATGAAGACAGGAGCCGAAGTCGGAATCAAGGAGCTGTGGGACATTGGTGTGGGTGAGACTATGGAAATCTCTGTCCTCGGGCCGGAGAGAAGCGCAGACATCCGCGCAGCGTGGTTTGGCTTTCTGGCTTTGGGCAGCAAAGCTCTCTCTGAGTCGACGGATTGAATCGTCGACCGCCATCATATAATGTCTACGAATCAGACCTCGGCTCTAGTTATGCATCTAGATTGACGGCAAAGGGATGAGATGGATGACGAGGGAGGACAAAACTGAGGGATTGGACGGGATTAACTGGATAGGGAAGTGGATAGACCGGAAAGCGATCAAGAGGTAGGGATATATTTCTGCTTATTCTCGGCTGTATCGTGTGCTCTAGAGCCTGTTGGTATTCGATCTGGCTCGCCCACACTCGGTCTCGTTTCTCCTTAGACTGCTTTGCTCTCCCCCGTCTAAGCATTTGTCCTCGGTTTGCCTTGATTCTCTGTAAGCGCATCCCCGAGATAGATAGTCGGACAGATTGCGATTTCTATCTTACAGTTCGGCTGAGTCGAATGTCTGTTGTTCTGCTGCTTAGTGCTTACTGGCTCACCGTCGGTAACGAAGACCCGTGTACGCGCGAGTGTGTGGATTTCATGTCGACAACCATTACCAGCAAACCCAAAGAAAGGGGACAAAAAGCACAAGAGCGTTTCACCGGCGTCATCGTCACCGCTTGTCTCATGATTAAACCCACCATCTTTTCGCTCATCTGAATCATCTGTAGCAACACTCGATCCCAACTCCGTCAATCTGATCAAACAGCCCAACGTCTACATTCATCCCATCATCAGCCGCCCTTCACAACATTCTCTCCAACTGCCGCCGTGGGATTGGCATTGTGACCCAAGTCGCGATGCTGTTTGTCCGAGTCGAACACAGGACGAATTGTTTGAAGAAAGCCCTCCGAGGGGACTCTACTGGTCTTTGGGCGTCTCAGAAGCGGCCCTTCTCAGGAAACCGTTGTAGCACAAGGGCTTGAAGGCGTTCTGATTCTTGTCAAGAATCGTAAACCTGAACTGACCTCCGTGACCACGGTTCCACACGTCGACCGGTGTATCGTTTGGACGAATGTCCATCTTCTGAAACTCGAACAAAATGAGGAAGTCGAGATCGCTCATGGCTGCGAACCTGGTTCGGAAAGAGAAGCAGTAGCTGGAAATTTGCTTTAAGAACAGCGTCGAATCCTTGGCGAATGTGCTGACCGTACTTCCTGGCAGCATTGACACGAACGCACGCAATGTCGCAGAACGTGCAACTTTCTGGAGGTCCTTGGCGAACCCGGCAAGCATTCCTTTTCTTTTGAACTCCATGATGGCGAAGGCTCGAGTCGCGCGGCCCGGTTCGCCGCACCCAAAGTTGAGATCCGTGCCGGGAACCTTGAGGCCGTAAGCGATGTCGGGCCGAACATTGAGCTGCACTCTTTTGCTGGTCTTCGGATCCGTGTAGAGGCGTCCGACTGGCAGCATGGTTGCCTCCCATGTAGCTCGGCCTTGGGAAAACGGACCGGGTAGATTGGCGTGCGCGAACATCTTGTGAGAGAGGCGGAGGAAATGGGTGTTCATGATGACTGCAGTGTCATTCTCCGATACAACCTCGTGCACCGGATCTTCGCATCCCACGAACGTCTCGAGCAATTCAATTCTGACTGAGTCGCTGAAGCCCGTGGTGACGCGCCAGTAATCGCGGGGCACCTCCTCACAACGCCTGAACTCCTTGATGTCTTTCCTGGAATCCTTATCCTTTGGTGCTATGTAGCCATCATTTCCGCCGACTCGGTCAAAATTCGGGAAGGTGTCGGCAGGGACGTGCTCTGGAGAGAAGAGAAGCTGGTAGCCGAGGGTGTTCGTGGGATTGTTGGTAGCCATTGCAATAGAGTGAGTGACTTGGCAATGAGCGCGAGGGTGTGATGAGAAGAAAAGTCTGAACCGGAAACTCAAGTGATGCGAGCCGCTGCTTATGAGAAAGAGGAGAGGAGGCTGGAGAAGACGATGGAAAAGGAGTCGGTGTGAAAGGCACAACAGATCCAGGCCATTCAAGCGAACTCTTGAGTATTCATTTTAGGGCAAAGCCGTCTCAATAGGCTACACCACCGCGACTTCCTCGCCTCATGCCTGCCGACAAGGCTTAAAGAGAGTCCACCGGCCAGGAGCTGAAGCAGAAACAAGACAAGATGCAAACGAAAATGGTAGTGGTGGCTGACAATACTCTTGCACCATGCCAGACGCAAGAGCTTTATGATAGAGAGTTACATAGGAGAAGGGAAGCTGTCACTTCTTGATGCAATTGAATTCTAAGTCTCTGCGAAAAATGTACCATTTCTTCTCCTGATCCTTGTTGCCAATAGAGATTTGTCTTACACTGGAGGTTGCAACCAGCAGGCATCAGCCCTCTCTCGGTTTGTGTCTCTCCCTTTCTCTCCCTTCCTCTCCCTTCCTCTTGCTTGTTCTTTTCAGAATAAAAATCTCATTGACAGCTGAGTACTTAGAGAAATTGACCTACTTCAATGCTGGACTGTAACTGCAGGTAGCCAGTTCACGGCTGGGAGTAAGTGAGTAGGGGCATAGTCTTGCTCTCAGGTAGAGGGGAAGCCGTCTTCAAGTCCAGGTAGGAGCAACGTTATTTTCAAAGTCACTGGCTGCTTGTGTTGTACCAAGTCAAGGTGAGCTAGGTTATTTCTGGAATTCTAACTGTCTGAATCTCTAATTAAAATGCCCCCGAGAGAGTTTAGGCACATGATATTGGTAGCAAAGTACCTAGGTAGACAAACAGGTATTAGACGGTCAAACAGAACCTTCAACAAGCAAGGGTCTAGAAGACTAATTGTTCACTGATTGACCAAGAAAAGGTGCCCTACAGATTGACTTGTAGCGCCAAAGCCCCGGTTGGTACGAGGACCCTGCAGATATACTGAGGTATTTTACGTAGCAGGGCTGCGTTTGTTTTGTCCAGCGCCATGTGACAGAGGCTGCATTAGGTTCCAGGTTATATGTAATTGAAGTCAAGAGACTTCCATCTTGCAACTTTGTGCCTTCTGTGGACAAAGCTCACAAGCACAAGGCCCATGCACAGAGACAAAGACAAAAGGAGGGTTGGTTGGCCAAAGCGGTTGCTGAAGTACCTTTGGAAAACAACCATTTCTTGCCTACTCATTGCCGCTTAAGTAGGAGTAGCTACTTCAAGCCTCCCTCTCACCTTCGCGCCTTCCGCTGCTCCAGCTTTCCCATTACAGTTTTTTCTTCGGCCTCACTTTACCCACCGCCCGGTCTGCATCACAAAACCAAGACTTTGCCCACCCATCAACAACACCATACCCCTCACACGTAGGCGAAGCCATGTCGTGCTACGAAGACTGCAAAGCGCCCTCCAAAAAGGAGCAGAGGGAGCAGCAAGCCCGCTTGCGCTACCTTGAGCAAGAGATTCGGCGATACGACCCAGGAGAGACGCTCACTCTCTACCCCCGCGATCCGGGCGCGCCTCACGGGCTCGTCGAGTATGAGAAGCCACCTGAACACGACCTCCCCGACGGCTGGATCCCATACTTCGACCCCACCAAAGCCGTCGCCCCGCGAGAACGGGCTCAGGTCGAGGTGCTCGAGGTCATCACCGGCGGTATCGATCTCGGGGCCCAGCTGCTGCTCTGCAAGGTTCTTGAGGCCCCCGCGCCGACGCCAACGGGAACGCCGACCAACTACATGTCTTTCGACGCGGGCATGAGGCTTGTTCTAAAAGTCTTCGACCCCATCTTCTTCCCGGAAGCCGAGGACTGGGACTGGTGCCGACGCGGTCGTTCGAAAGACGTCGAGGTTGATGGTCACCTCAGCCGCGAGGCCAATGCCTACCAGTACTTGTTCGCCAAGAAAAAAACCGGACACCCACACATCGTCCCCCAGTTTCACGGCAGCTGGGCCATCAAGTTCGACGTGGGAGGCTCGGCCGAGAACCGGTGGAGATGCGCCGGTGCCGTCCTGATCGAATACATCGAGGGCACCTCCTTTGAAAGCCTGTGCGACCGCGAAGAAGAGACGCAGTACATGATCCCCGAGACGACATCACTGCGCCCGCCAGGCTCCGCGGACGCCAGCTGGACATTCAACGAGCTGCCCAACAGGCTGAAAGTCTTTAGAACGCTGCTCCACGGCTGCGTGTCCTTCGTGCACACGGGATCCAGCCACCGGACCTTTCTCCCCCGGGACTTCTTCCTCACGCTGGGAAACAACGGCGTGGGCCTCGACGAGCCCCGCGTCGTCATCCTCGACTACAGCCACTGCGTCGTATGGTCCCACACTAAGGAAAGCAAGGTCGGCCTGGCCAGCGACTTCGATCCGTGCCTTCCGGAAGTGCCGAACAGGCTTCTGCTCGACGTAGCCCCAATGGAGCGAATGCGCCGGCCGCCCCACCCCGCCGAGTTGTACAACGCCGGAAACCTTGCCATCTTCGCCGGCTGGTTTCCGTCGGAGTGGATGCGAGAGCCGGCAGCGCTTGACAAGTGGCTCAAGTCCGAATTTGGAGAGATCGTCGAAGGGGAGTACTCGACGTTGAAGGAACTGACGGTGATCATGGAACACGCATTCGTCGATGCAAAGCGGCTGTATGGCGCGGAGAAGGGCCGCCCCACCGACGACGTCGATACAACTGTGGGCAAGCTCGGCAACCTTAATATTCATGACTCTTAGAAGAAGTCTGGTAGGGGTTTGGAGCGGCCCCAGGCGTCCCAGGAAAAGCATTCTGGAAAGGCGGATCAAGTCGAGCAAGACGGTGGCGGCAAGGACGGTGGCGGCACGGACGGTGGCGGCAAGGACGGTGGCAGATTTGGAACCTTGGCACGCGGCACAAAGTCCAGGATTACGGGGCTTTTCAAGGGGATCGAGGATGGCAAAGCTTCACTTCTACGCCGAAAGAAAGACAAACAAGGCAGCGGCGAAGGCGAGAAGGGAGACGCAGGCGACGCGAGTCCTCGGGGAGATGACGAAAGGGTTGAGCCTGCTACAAGCTCCAGAAGACCCGCGTTGCGCAAGACTCTCAGCGGACTCTTCGGTCAGTCTTTCCTAAAGTCTTAAGCTTTGGGCCTGAAAAAAACCGGCGATGAAGGCGGCACAGATCGTGGTTGTCATAGAGACTGTGGAGAAGTACCATATGGTTGTTGCTTCACTATGTGTTAGCTATCGTCAGGAAGTCCTGTCTCATCGGCGAATTACTCTGGGACGTATCATATTGAAAAGGCTCGCAGGTAAAAAACACTACATGGGAAAATTACTTGCGCCCCAAAATAGTCCACAGGTGGGATGGCAAGTCCGTACGTAAGCTTCATCGCGATGGCCGGCATAAGAAACGTGAGGGCTTCCCACATGGGCTCCAAGCGCTTTTGGGGCAAGCAGCCAGCCCAACGTCCCACTTCTCCTAGGTTTTATCCGACAACTTGTCAATAAACTACCGAGATTTTCCACAGAGAAGGTATGAGCGCCCTGCGACTGAGGTGAGTTGCCCCAAGACGTGGAGAGCACGTAGCAAGCTGGTAAATTGGTTTTTGGTTATTCGACAGGAGGTGTATACTGTACAAGGACCGCAGGCGTACCTCACTTGTCGAGGCCCGGCGCGTTCTCTCTGGGCGTATCCCTCGGCCCTCCCCCGGAAACTCGGTAGGGGGGGAACATAAGTGTGATCATACCGCGCGTCTCCCCTAGGGAAACCCCCTCCACTCCCTTTATCTTAACTAACGTCTTAACTAACACCCCGTCGGGTTCCCACAGACTTAGGAGGAGACGGCCTCCTTGACGTCCTCCTTGACCTCCTGGGCGAGCTCGCCAGCGCTCTTCTTCTGAGACGATTGCCACAGGAGGATACGGCTGCACTGGATGACACCGACGGCACCGAGGAAGAAGTTGACGGCGGCGAGGCTGCGCGTATCACGAAAAGTCAGCAAACTCAGCTCGCATTCCCACAAGGGCCCTCTTCACGTCGCGACGTACAGGTAGTTCTTAGGCTTGATGATCAGGCACCAGCGGGTCCAGATGATACCGGTAGCCGTCAGGGCACCGTTCTGGGTCAGGGACAGTTTCTCGGCGGGACGGGCGAAGTCGGCAACACCGGCGAGGACGAGAGCCCACTGTAGGTTTTGTGTGTCGCTGGTCAGCAATCGGGATTCTCTTCATTGTTGTCCCCCTCACAGCCCTGCCGTGTCTCTTGGTCTTGACCTCGGTCTTGGTGGGTTCTTCCTCGTGAGAACTGCCTGCATCGCGACCGGTATGTGTGCAAGGGAGAAAGAGAGAGAAGTCTCTCGGTGGAAGACGACTTCATCGCGCAAAGAATCGTACCTTCATAACAGGGGCCCTTTATCCACCATATAAGTCAGCAACATGTCGACGGCATCAGCCAGAGCTTTGTCGGCTCGCAGGGGGGGCAGGGGAACAACTCACCAGAAGTGCACAGTCTTGAGGCCGATGGGACTGTCCCACATGCGCTTGAACCAGCTAACCTGGGCCTCAGAGGCGGTCGAGCTCTGCCATCTCTTGGAGCTCTCGCGGAACTGAGAGCGGAACTGGGAGGTGCGGAAGGCGTTGCGGATCTGGGCGCCGGCGAAGACCTGCTGGCGGAAGGCCGGGCGCGCGGCCTTGAAGAAGTTGTTGGCGGGGGCCATTGTGGCGTTCTTTTCCCTCTAAGCTGTATTTCGGGGGCGCGGGTCTATCTTCGTCGGGGTGTTCGGCTCGAAGGGATTCGCCGAAGGGGAGAGAGAGAGAGCAATTGAAAATGGTACTCGGTCGCGGGCGCGGAAGGGAATGGGGGGGCTGTCGGTTGGAGCGGAGAGGTTCCCTTTTTGACGGCGGACTCGGAGGTTGGACGGAGGGAGGAAGATGCGGGTTGATAAGGAGCCGCAGGGGGGGGGGGGGCGTTGAGAGGATTTGGGATTGTCCGAAAGGTGAGCGACAGCGGGTAGTGGTTTTTTTCTTCTCTTTTTTCCTTACTTCCCTTTTTTTTTTGCTGGGGTTCGGGGACCGGGGAACGGTTGCACAGAGCGCGAAGCCCCGGGCCAAGCGCCAACAATTATCACACAAGTACCTCCACACACTAGAAAGGCAACCAGGTACCTATCAAACAGCCTGAACAAGCTACATTCACGGTGCATTGAGCAAACAATTCAGTGGAGACCTTACCTTGAAATCAAACATGCCACCTGAATCGGAAATGGGGGAGCTAGTTGACCAGTTATGCAAGGATATGCACAAGGCACAGCTCCCACCTATGGGCCAATCACGGAACCCCAAATACGCACAAATCGAATCTCGAATTTCTTTATGCAAACGGGCCCCACCTGCAACGTGCGACATCTCGTCGACTTCAATTCCTCGTCACTTACCCAGAGCCTCCCCAATCAATTGACCTTACCTCTCTTTCCCCCCCCCCCCCCCCCCCCCTCCCCCCCCCCCCCCCCCCCC
>PUHP01000462.1:0-12815 GCA_006783085.1 Colletotrichum shisoi
CAACAGAAAGGTGGATCCGGAAGGCTAATACACAGCCTCACTCAGGAAATGTTAGAAACATTAATAGGATAGATCTAGCCACCTAAAAGTGGGGTTTTCAGTGTTAAGGGACATACCCACATAGACCAAGGACATAGGGGGCAGGAATTGCTCCAGAGAAACACATCGAGAACACATCATCAATACACACAATTGCACCCAAACTTTCAACAGGAGACATGACCTAACCATGCCAAGTGACTAGCGCGGTGGAGATAAAAGTGGAGCAACCTAGAGGTTAGCTAACTATACTTCTAAAGCCTTTTAGAATTAATTTAGAATTAATTCTAAATTAATTCTAAATCTATCTTATTAAGATAACTTATACTATTAATTATAAGTAATATATAATACTTAAAAACTATATAATTAATATTTTAAAGTACTATTTAGTATATTTAAATAAAAATACTAAGCTTATTATAGGTAAATATTTTAATATAGTATACTAATTCTATATTAATTCTAAATCTATTTAAAACTTATTTAGAATTAATTTAGAATTAATTCTTATATATTCTTAATTTAAATACTTATATATTAAGGTACATATACTTTTTATATTCTATTATTTATATAACTATAGTAATAATATATTTTTATTTTAAATAAGCTATATATATTACTTAGTTATACTAGAATTAATTTAGAACTAATTCTAAAGGGATTATAGAAGGGATTTAAATCATGGTTAGCTGACCCACTGGCGCTAGTCATTTGGCATGTTNATATAACTATAGTAATAATATATTTTTATTTTAAATAAGCTATATATATTACTTAGTTATACTAGAATTAATTTAGAACTAATTCTAAAGGGATTATAGAAGGGATTTAAATCATGGTTAGCTGACCCACTAGCGCTAGTCATTTGGCATGGTCAGGTCGATGGTCAGCTCACCTACGTCCTCTCTGAAGACGACAATCATCATCTTCCCCCACGCGCCGTGCAACCGTGCCGTTCGACTTGAGGTCCCCGCTCTCTTCAACACGTCCCCTCCGCCGGACCAGATGCCCGGACTTGATCTATAATATCCCCACAGGGCACCTTCTTCAACGTTCATAACGGCAAGATGGCCGAGCGGTCTAAGGCGCTAGCTTCAGGTGCTAGTCAAGTAATTGGCGTGGGTTCGAGTCCCTCTCTTGTCATAAGAGTCCAGCATGGTGCCTAACTTTTGCTGTTAAAGACTAACGAGGTGTTGAAGGGGAATTCCGAGCCTGTGACGACTTGGTTTGCGCTGGCATGATCGAATTGACATGCGTGGGCGCAGAATATCGCGTTAAAACTTTTAGCCTTTCTTTTCTGTATAGCCCCACTTTGCTCTCGCACGCCGCCTTCGACATGGCTTGAACCGGCTTGACATATCCGTACTATGTAGAGCAAAGGACTCCGCCCTATCCCTGTCGCCCAAGAATTAAATGTGTGATATGCAATTATCAGAAGCTGTTGTAGTCTTCGCCCTTGCGAAACCTCGAGCGCAGCCAGACGCAGAGTCCAACTGTGGTCGCATAGTGCGATGAACGTGGTTCTCTAGGATAAGATGATGCAACAACACCCTACACAGAGTGCTGGCCCAATTCAGGCCACAAGTAACAATTTCAACACTCATAGAGTATATTGATTCTTCGCTTGACGTGCTATTTCTGTCCTGAACCAACAATGCGACTATCGTCCTCCGCCAGCCGCATATGCAACTATTACCAACGCGCCCCCGATACCTGCAAATATCCATCCCGAACCAAGTTCTAAACTTCAATCAGCCCATTCTACGTCTCGTCCATGATCCCACTTACTCATTCGTAACACAAACACTCCCTTTTTAAAATAAAATAAAACAGACCGTAGAAGAGCCGAGGGAACACTTTCGAGATGCGGAAAGGAAACCTGACACCCAAGGTGAGCAGCTCTTTAAACCCAACAACCCCCGCTCACGATCCGATCAAACACCTCCTGACTGCCCACCTGCGTAGACAATCACAGCCCCGCTAGCGGCATTCACAATGGCATGCATCCTCTTCGCGTAGGTCATCCAGCACCCCTCGTCGCACGATGCTCACATTGAGCGTTGTAGTGACTGCAAAGTGTCGTACTGATTCAAAACAGCTATACCCGCTCGTCGATCCGCTCAGCGCGTGATCAAGCCGTACGTCTGCCTTATCCCCGTATCATTGTCTTTCCTCCATTATCACATCCTCCATCATCACGCCCACTATCATGTCGGGGCCGATACTAACAGCCGGCTAAGAGATATGGCAACAGCCCCAAGAGTCCTAGGTCACCATCCTCGGATTCCAGCCCCTAGTAGCACCGCGTATGTGCTGAACGGACAAAGGCGTGCGTAAGACCGGTTGTTATCTTCTGAATTGCATCCGTCTCACCGTGAGATAGGATGATGAAGAGAAAACGAAACCTTGCCGTTTCATTTTTTCAACCCTTTTCACTGTTTTCCGTGCTTTTTTAATAATCAATACCCCTTGTTTCTGTCTGCATTTGCTAGATACCAACCAACACAGAACTTGCCGAATTTCTTTCTCTCATGCATGTGTGGGTGTGTTTGAGAAATCCTCAGAAATTCCATGCCAACGATTTCAATGTCCCAAACTGCGTCAACCCTGATGAATAAAGCTCTTGCCATGCTGGCTTCGTTGGCTAACTTGAGCTCTTCGGTCCAGTTTGTATGAGAGGGAAAGAAAGCGCTCAGCAATGATTGAATGCGATGGAAAAAGAAAAGGAGGGGGGGGGGGGTGAGGAATCGATCCGTAAACCGTCCTTCAAGAGAACTCCTGCCGCAGTGTGCTTGTTTCGTGACCTGAATCGAGTTTGTCTAGACCTGACGACCAAAATTAAGGGTATCTGGAAAATCCCATCCCCATTTCCTAATCCCTCAGCAACTCCTCGCTTCCATCATTGTTCAACCGCACATCTGGTCTTGCCAACTTCTGTCCCATCGTCCTCTCGGGACGATGCCGCTCCTGGCCCCTAAATTTGCTGAGGTCAGGGCTCAGCAGGCGCGCTGCCCCTTTCCAATTTCCTCTTGCCCTCGGCCCTCGCGTGGTTCAAATGCTTCATCACGTACTCGTACGTCAGCATCGTCACCGTCGCGGCTGGCACCGCTCGCATCATGTTGGTGCCCATGCCAGCGTAAAAAGCCCTCCAACCCTCCTCTTTGAGAATGGTACGAAAGGTGTTGGCCACGCCACGGTACTTTGGAGATAGTACCTGCTGCGTCTTGCCATCCTCTCCTGTCACAGAGGGCGTCACCTTGATACCCAGGCCTTGGAGATACTCAGCCCCTCCTACAGGCTTCCGTTGGGTCTGCAGCCTCGTACGGATGACCTCGTGCGGGTATGTAGCACTGCTCGCCACGATCTTCGACAATATCGAAGCGCCCAGCACTCCCATCCACTGCGATTCTTGTGTGTCGCCCGGAGCCGGCTCTCCCATGCCCTGACCGGTAAACCTTGTCTTCAGGTACTCGTACGCGGGAAACTGGACGGCCACATGTGTGAGACCCAGTAGGGCCGGAGTGAGGCCTGAGTAGAAAGAGAGTACGCCCTCTGAAGTGTACATCTTGCGTGCCGCGTCCATCGTTGACCGGTAATGCCACGAGCTGTGCATTGTTGGTCTCGAAGTCGGGGTGTTGCCTGATCTCGGGAACTGCGAGTAATGCTTGCCTGGGTCGTGTGCAACGCTCTGCGACATTAAGCGAGTCTTGATGACCCAAATCGGGTTTGTGACGATGGTGCTACTGGCACCGGCTATGATGGATGACCAAAAGTTGATCAACACTGTGTTTTCTGTAGTCCGAGTCAGTCCATGGGGCCCGGTCTCTGACTTGCCAGTTCCAACATACCATGGCGGTGCTTCAGGTAGTCTTTGCTCTTATTGTAGACAGTAAACCACACAGCCCATGTGGGCAAATAACCCAGTACTATCGGGCCGAGTCCCCTGTACATGCCCCGTATGCCCTCTTCTTTCCATATCACACGGGCGGTGCCCAGCAGGCCGTTGTACAGTTTCGGGTGTCCGACATGCCTCCCTTTTTCAACGGGATTAAACCCACCCTGTGCTTGCAACTTGGTCTTGATAACGTCGAGCGGGCACGTCACGACGCCTGAAGTGAAACCTCCCACTGCACCGGACAGGGCGTTGAACTGGGCGTCGGAGGCACCGGCGACCCACCTATCGAAGGCAGTAATGGTCTCGTTTACGGGTATCGCAGCGGCACCCTTCTCTATGGTAGCCATTGCTGCGCGGGCAGGGGTCGGAGCCGGGGCCGGAAACGCTCTTGAGCTGCTATAGTTGGGGTATGTTGAGGTCGGATACGGCCCATATTCTTGGTCTGGCGAGTGCGGCGCGCCTCGTTGAACGTCGTGGTGTTCGTCGTGAGACATCCCCTCTTACTGTTGATCTCGTTCAGGCTTCAGAATATGGAGGTAAGGGGGGTCGAAATGGGAACTGAAAGGAAAGCACACGGTGATGTCCCGGGGTTTGTGGGCTCTCGCGGAGCAGCCAAAGCGGGATATCAACTTTTTGAGGGGTCTGTTCACCCCAGGCGAATGTTCAGTTTTGTCCAGATTCGTCGTGTCGTCGGCGTTGTGTGTTTCTCTCGGTGCGTCTGCCGTTTACCTCTCTCTGTCTCTCTCTCTCTCTCTCTGTCTGTCAGGTAGATGCTGGGCCTTCCCAAGTGTCCCGGTATGCGGGGAACGCTCCCACGCCGCCGTGACACTGAGCGACTAGCGGTTATCGCAGCCCATTGGCCTTGCGAGGAACAGAATATCTAGCGCGGAGAGTCGAGGACGGATTCGGTGGGCAAGGCGCTCCCGAGCATACGGGAATGAGAAGTGAGGGGAGAGAGAGGCGGGCGGCGGAGGAGACGGGAAGTGGTGGTGGTAGTCGGAACGGTGCTGTACGGTAAGAATATTGCGAAAAAGCGCCGAGTGTGGAGCGGGACGGAACAAGAGAGCAAAATGATGCGAGCTGTCGGCTGTCTCTTTTGGCAAGAGTTCCACGTCCCGGGGGTACCCTTCAGGTGGAGGTGGAAACAATCCAATGGGCTGGGAGGAAGGAGGAGCACCTGCCGGGCTGGATAAGAGGCGCCGAAGCTGGTGCGATGGCCGCTGAAGGGGCCTGCGCGATGACGCTGTGGGGGCAGGCACTTTATTTCCGACCACTGCCCGGGCGTTATGCTGAGACGGCCAAATACTGCGCTTCTGGGATGCTGTTGGCCTGAGTGAGACCCGGGAGCTGCCGAATGTGCCAATACTTGTTTGCAGCCCTGAGGGGTCAGCAAGTGAGAGATGACACAGGGCTGATTATGTCAGATCAATCAATCACAGGCAAGCACGTGCAGTACGCAAGGAGTCTTGCGTGTTGCAGGTTTTGTGGCGTTGGGAGCTGGGAGATGTCAAGACGCTTGCAAGGGAAACACCACTCTCGAAAATTTGCCAAGTGTCCAGCTAACATGCAGAATCTCTGAATGGCAACTTCAAAAAGCCCAGAATGAGGGGAGGGGGGGGAAGGGTTCGAGCTCCGGCCATAAAGAAATGAGCTCCACCTCCGCCGGTTCTTTGCGGCTTTGCTAGCAACACAAAACCACATCTCCCATCAGACAACCGGGACTGCGGCAGTGCTATCGCATCGCAGAAGGCCGCAGGGCATCTCGTTGGTAGCTCCTATTACCTCATCGGTTGACAGGCCCCAATCACGAAATACCTGTGTTGCTCCCCGCGTGTGATCCGTGCTTTTCGACACCTGGCCCCCCCCACCAGTCACATAGAATCATTGTGCCACACATATGACTGTCATCCTGTGGCTGATGACGGAATATCGAGGGAGGTCACATGACCTGACATCCCGAATCTTTGCGCCTCTCCGGGATGCTCCACGATTTTGCCATAGAGACCAGTCCCAACCTGAGGCGATCCGCAAAACCGTACTCCGAGGCATTATATCGAACCCTCTCCTCTCCTGCGTCCACCACCCACCCCCAGCCGCCACAATGACTTCTCTTATCTCAAAGAAGCTCGCTGATGGCATCCTCGCTCGCCCCTTCCTGAAGAGCATCTTCGTCCCGTTCTCCAACTGGTACGCCAACGCTGCCGGCCACCGCAAGCTCGGCTTGAGGTAAGCAATTAGACGACACCCACCCTCTGCGACAATTGGCCACCGCCTGGAATATCGATGACTGATTGTCCTTATTTTTTGCTCCGCCTCCAGATTCGACGACCTTTTCGAGGAGGAGACCGATATCGTCCAGAAGGCCCTCAAGCGCCTCCCCCCCAAGGAGTCTTACGACCGCGTCTTCCGCATCCGCCGCGCCGTCCAGCTCTCCTACCAGCACAAGCTCCTGCCCAAGAGCGAGTGGACCAAGCCTGAGGAGGTGCGCACCTCCCCGAACTATTGAAACTATAACAACCCGGCGTAGAGGACTGACCCCTCGATCTTTAGGACTACCCTTACCTCGGACCCATCATCCAGCAGATCCAGGCCGAAGAGGCCGAGAAGCTGGCCTTCGAGACGATGGAGGTCCAGAAGAATCACCACTAAACGAAGCCTCTCTGGTGGGGGGCACACGTTGACCGAGGAGGAGCGAAGCCGCGCGCACGATGCTGTAAAAGTATTAGGGACGAATGGAACCGCCTGGCCAGGGCGCGCGACTGGAATCTAGACCAGGGGATTAGAACCAAGGCCAGGCGGTTCATGTACCTTATGTATAGACCTCGGGGGGTTCTTGGCTGTCAATTGGAACTCACTGCTACAGATATAGGTTCTGCCGCGCTCGAATAGCACCAATTGACGACTCTTTTTTTTTGTTGCGTTCTGATATCTATAGTCTCGCGGCCAACTCGGAATTGAAGCTAGCTGACATTATGCGCCCTCTGACTGGTCAAAAACACCAGACCCACCACGCTTACAGCAACATCACGAAAAACGACTGCTTGTCGATGGATGGGCTTGTAGCTGCACCACCACCGCATCCTTCAACTTCGACGATAGGGTCACCATATTCATTCTCCAATGAAATTACTTCAGCTTCGACAGCCTAGTCACCCCTTATCTATGCTGTGTCCGGAGCCAGGGCTCAAGGCCTGCAAAACACCGACCATTTTGCCTCATCAAGGCTTCTGCAGCCCCGACCGACTAGCAGGACTCTTCATGCAGGTCAAAAGGGGCATTGCGATGGCACGCTTCTTCATTAATGCAGGTTGATACTTGCTTGTTGATCTTAGGTGTCATCCTCCCATGTCTCCTCTCTGCCATCGTCCGTCAGTAATATGTTTCGGTCACAGTAATGAGCCGGCCACCTTCAGTTGCGCCATTGAGCTTTGGCGGGATGTGTCAAAATAGCAACTCGGATGTATGATTGTAAAAAGCAACTCCTTGTTGACTTGTGTGAACGTCTCCGTCAGTAGCAAACCCTCCGCAAACCAACTATCGATATCACGCCAGCAAAAGCACGTATCACAGCATCGCCGTATAAAACGATGCAGGTCAGATCCAATGGAAAGAACCGCGCTGAAGTACGGCAGCAGAGGGAGCTGGAAATGCTGTACACCCTACCTACCCACAAGCAAGCTGGATCCCCCCATCTTTCCCCTTTCCTGCGACGCCCAGAGTCAGAAATGAGACGTACACCTATTTAGAGGATCAAGTTGGCTCACATAGGCAGCAGTATTCCCCTGCGTCAGCCTAGTAAGACCAAGCAAGCCATGATCTCGGCGAGGATGATCGATAGCCGACTTGACAAGGAGGGAATTCAACTCCTCAATCGAGACTGGGTCTGATACTCACGCGGCCTTCATCAACACCTCACCGGATAGATGACCCGAGGCCCATAACGTAAGAGAGAAGGTTCGTCATCACCGCCCAGGGACGATTCCACAATCTACTCGCCTTCATGCCGCGGCGACGTTCCAGAGTCCCAATTCCTTAGTCATACTGCCATTGTCGTCATTCACCCGGAAAACGACTGCTATTTGTCAAGTTCGAAGGTTAATTTGGGTCATGTCCAGTTGCCCCATGCTTGTCTGCCTATCCATGTTCGCGTAAAGTAACTCACAATTGCCCGACGTAGGACACAGATTATCCTAGCTTCCCTTCTGCCGGTTGAACGACGTGCGACCTACCCAATCCGATGTCAAGAGTAAGAAAAGAACCTTCCTCGGGTCAGGTGGCAGAAAGGCATGGTATGGTATAGGAAGTGCCAGACCAAGTACTTGCTAAACCTGCCAAGCTTTGGAATCTTATGCCCAAGCGTAAGTCGTCGTCGAGAATTGATGATGGCCCCTTCGATTTTTTTCTCACTGGACTGAGTCTTGCTCGATCAGCCATTAGCCAGCGTGGTGAACCACGAATAAAAGACGGACAGTTGGAGACAAGCCAAAGTGTTTAAAATTACGCCTCTTTGAACTCCAGAGTTTCCTCATACCCTAGATATCACACTCAGACGTCGGGAGAGAGCCTCAACAAACAAGCGTCCTCCCCGAGCAATGCTGCTTCTCATCACCGTCCCAAAGTCTGAGGCCGTATAGAGGACTTCCCTTCCTATAGTGGGCGACACCTTTCTCCCTCCTATGCTAACAGGTGATATAACCAAGTCTATTATTACAGCGAGACATCCTTCCATCTGGCATGAATCGCCTGTTCTGACAAAAAGAGCACCCCTTTAGGTTCCGTCCCGTAGGTTTTGCGTTTCCTGGCCAGCCCTTCCAACTAGTTGAATTCGAGCGAAAGAAAGGTGAGGGTTTGTTGGATATATAGGTGGCGGAAAGCCAAACTTGCGAAGAAGCGGCGTAGCCGGGATAGGCAATCTAGGCTTTGAGCCTCTGGCCGATCATTCGCAGCCCAAGACGTTCCTAGGCCAGCATACGGAAATGCTTTTCGTCGTGAAACGCTCCCCAGGTCCCGTTTGTGTGTATCGTTACGTGGTCATACAGTGCTGTGTTCCGTCAGCCGCATTCTGCGGATGAGCCGGAGAAATTTTGTCGTACAATCGAAAGAAAAAGGTAGAAAAACGCAACTATGGATCATGCGTTTCCAGGCTTCTCCTCGGTATCAATGTGCCAAACAACGTAGTTGGGCAGACCGACAACGCGGTAGCCAGCACGCTTGGCCATCTTGGCGAAGCCTTCTGTCTCGGCCTGGTTCTCAAAGGCATAGCACGGGAAGTTGATTCCTGGAGAAGTTAGCAGGCGTGCAATTCGATTTTCGACGACGAATACCAACCTGACCGGTGGACATCGCCCTTGACGAGGATGTTGACGCCACCAATACCATCAAGCTCCAGCTCTTCGTCCTTGTTGTTGCGCCAGTCACCCTCCCTAGCCAGGTGTCTGCGACCAGTGTCGTACTCCTTGTAACCTGGTTCTTCGTAAGCATGCGCGTTTGACATTCGATGGCGTGGCCCTTACCTTCTGCGAGGACGACATCCTTGTCCAAGCTCGCTGCAAGCCTGCGGCCCTTATCAGACTCAACCCAGGAATTATAGTCGAAACGACCCTCGATATCGCGACCATCGCGGTAGCGGTGAAACCAGATGTCTGACGGGTTGTTAGCATCGCGCGGGTTTTCGCCACGCAGCATGTGGACTCACTGGGCACAAGGATGTCGGTGTCGTGGGCAATGAAGTCCTCGAGGATCTTCTTGGGACTGTCAACAATGTCGACATCGCGCCAGTAGATCCAGGAGTGCTCGGGCTTCATGGCGGCAGAGAGGAGATAGTTACGGGCGCGGCCCATGGCCATTCGTCGGGGACCCTGCGCCTTGAACGAATGGCGCTCCTCGACGCTCTGACTGAGCCCGAAACCGAAGTCCTTCTCGACAATCATGGCGCTGTTGAAGGGAATCTTGTCGGGTCGGCGCTGGATGCGGTCCAGCTCGGACGCGAGAATGGCCAGGGTATCATCCTTGGAATCGCCCACAAGGAAGGCAAGGTCGATCAGGTGGTGGGGGTAGGTGAGCTCGGCGATCAGCTCGAAGTACTTGGACAGGTAAGGTGCGGCGTCCTTGAGGGGAGTGAGGATCAGAACACGCTCCTCATTGGTGACAGCCTTGCGCGTGGACTTGATGGGGTTGAGGTTGACGTGTTGGATCGAGGTATGGTTGACTTCCAAGGGTTCGTGGTGGTTGAAGATGACGGGGGTCTGGAGATGGCCGGCCCACGAAGCTTGCTCATTGAGCGACATCTCCATGGGGGGCTTCGCGGGGCCCCAGCAGTAGAAGCTGTGCAGCGTCACATGTTAACAAGCTTTCTTGTACGTGGTGCGCGCCCGCGCGCATTGCCGTGCATGAATGACAAAAAAAATCGTCGCGCCTCTTGAGGAGGGCTGGTCTCCAAAACCTTGGACAACGTACCTCTGCATCTCAGAAGCTGACGAGCGGATACCGCGCCATAGCAGCAAAACAAAGCCGGTAAGGGCGATAAGAAAGAGGAAGCGCGTCCTGGTCAGGAAAGCCCATATCGCTCTGGTAGGGGGTAGTCTGGACTGGGCAGACTTCCAGTTGATTCCGCCTTTGGGGAGAAGCATGGCTCCTGTGGAATGGATGGGTGGCCGGGGACACCACCCTAGAAGATGTCTTTACAAAGAGAGAAGATGTCGAGTGTGTATTCCAGCACGACAAGCGTCTGAAGTAGCGGTGTTGCAGGTGTGGTGGAGTTGTAGCTTGTTGCGCGCGCAAAATCGTTGCACGTGTCGCTTGAGGGCAGAGGCCGGGTAGAGGCAAATGGGGAGTTGAGCGGAAGGGATGTCTGGTAGCACGAGCCTCCCTAGAACAGATGCAAGTCCAGCAACAAATTGAAAAGTCAGAGGCAGCAGGCAATTGATTCAGCGTTTTTGTGTCGTCCAAAAGATGGCAGTCGTGGCAGCACAACTCTCTACACAAGGGGTGGGCCAAGGCTAATTGACGACGAAGGTCCGGTCGCTGGATTGAACTGATAAGGGTCGAGATGCCAAAAAGGTAGACTGCGACGTCAGTGGTTCCACGGTTCTTGGCTCTTGCGGGGGATGCAATAGGCGATGCGGTCGCAAGGTCTTAGAGCAACGGTTCTGGTTGTCTTTCAGCCTTGTTGTGCCTTTGAAGAGGGCGATGGTTTCGGCCAGAGTGCTTGTCGAAAGGCAAGAACAAGAACGAGGGACGTTTGGGTAAGCCCAGGCAGGAAAGGGCAGGAAGGAATTGAGAGAAAGGAGCCACGCCAAAAGGGCCCCGGAAAAAAAAAGGGTCGACTGAGAGGAGAAGGACTGGCGTGTGCGGGAGAGGAGAGAGTTGCTAGCAAGGCTTGGATGGAACAGGCTAGGTAGAGAAAGGCAGGCTTAGGCTTGATTTGGTGGTAGCAGGTAAGATACATGCAAGTACGCGAGAGACGGGAGACGCATGGCCGGCTGGCAAGGCCTAGGCTTCAGCAGCATACCATGATTGCGGATTTGTTACAGGCCGTTAATAAGCACCCAATCCCACCTTCAATTGTCCGGCCAGCATGTAGAATACCGCCGTCAACTCTCAAGAAAACAACTTGACCGGAAACGCAAACCTGTGTTCTATACAGTGAGGCGCGTTTGTGACCTACCTACTGTAGGTTAGAAAGCTTGGAACGGATTTCGAGACAGCTGCCACCCGCCGTTGGAAGGTGGCAGAATACGAACGGTCGGCCAATGGAATGCCGTCCAAAAGTTTAATCAGGGTCCCAAAGTATCTTTTTGTACTGATTGCTCTCTGCACGCGAGATTGCCGGAACTGCCAAGCGCTTCTGGACTCAGGAGAGGGCCTGTGCCGCAACCTGACGGTACCTGTCATCCTTTTCCCTTCTTTCTTGCACTCAATCCCCTTCCATTTCTGTAGAAGG
This sequence comes from Colletotrichum shisoi, assembly GCA_006783085.1. Classification (NCBI taxonomy): domain Eukaryota; kingdom Fungi; phylum Ascomycota; class Sordariomycetes; order Glomerellales; family Glomerellaceae; genus Colletotrichum; species Colletotrichum shisoi. The sequence goes on from PUHP01000462.1 coordinate 11,883, forward strand.
CGACCAGGTTTTCGACATCTGGTATTTATCTGTTTCTTTGCCGTCGTCCCCGGATCAATAGACGGCGATGTCCTTAGACATTGTATCCTTATTCGTCCCTAGGTACCTATATATTAGCGGTCGGCGGCTGGGGCTGTCAGCAGGCCACAGCGTGAACTAAAGGCGGTCATCAGCAAATGGAAACAAGTTGAATGACACAACCGCCCGCCAAGGACTGGTTATCTCGCGGATGGTAGAATAACGGACCAGGGCATACCCCAGTGGCCTCCAGGGGCCAGCCGAGGCATTAAGCACCCGACGAATCACCATCTCGCTCTAGCTTCAGCACTTTGGGGATCTGGATCGCTGGAGCATCACAGCAGGGCTCAGGACTCGGCACCAAAAGCCTCTCTTGTGTCTTACAGTAGCAAGCGTAACTGGTCCTCTTCGATGTCGTTGAAATCGACAGCTGTGGACAGATCTCCACACGTCGTCTTCGAGTGTTCGACACTTCTTTAATACCTCGATTCCTCTTTCTTCGATGAACGGTCGCCCGTGGGCCATGGCACACAGCTCCACCCTTGCTTTGCCAAATATCCGATGTCACCGCACCGCAAACCATCACAGGTAGCAACCTCCCGATACTGGTATGGCGTTGCTGTTGCCAGCGTTTGAACTCGTCCACGGTCCAACCGTTTCCTGCGCCAAATCCTCACTGTGATCCAAGGGGGGAAAGGGGTAAGAAGGGGACGTTCAAGCTCTCCGTGCAGCGGCATTACTGTACTTGGTACAGGTTAATTATGCGAGAAGGAAGAACCGACCACGCCGACGACCAAGACAATCCCCCCAAACGATGACTTGGCGATTCCAGCCATTTTCTTTGCTAGTCTCGGACATGGCACAGTGCGGAAAGCGATGAAGGAATCAAGATGGAGAGCGGGCGGGAAAGAACAA
>PUHP01000462.1:12873-26898 GCA_006783085.1 Colletotrichum shisoi
GCGCTGGCTTTACCTTCCCAATCGTGGGTTTTTTCTTTCTTTCAATTCCAACGTTGGTTCATTCCATGACAGCCGTCCCACACTTTTTGCCCACGCAACACACGCGAATGCCACCATCCGGAAGACAGATATATGGGGATATGGAGAGATTCCCAGGTGTCCACGCCATTTGCCATTTGCTATTTGCCATTTGCCAGTGCGCTGCAAACCCTCGAGCCCACGTCTCCGGCGCCAGCGTCCCTCTCCTCTCCCCACGGACAGTGGGAGGGACAATGCTCTCCACTTCCTGGCATGGTAAGACATCACGATATCTAGTCGTCAGCCCATCGAAAAGCCCAGCAGTCGTCGTCATCCGTCATCGTCATCATCACGATATAGCCACACCAAAGAGTCATCCATCGCACCTACACTTCTGAGGTTGTGCATTCGGCTTCGCTATTGGCTGCGGGCACACCGGCTAAGAACATCTGACTGTATCCGTATGGGAGAAGGGATATCACTGTAGGCGAGACTGAAGTACGTTGACGCGGATGTTTTTGCACTCTCGTGTTGACCATCAATGCTCCACCCTGTCGGGCTGTTAGTTGTGTGCGTCAACAGTTTCCACCGGCCATCCCCAACTGCCTGTGGACAACGGTCCGTTTATGTCCACGACGCCATCGAATCACCGATGCGACGTCGATCCATCACTCTTTCTTAATTATAGCAGCATGCCAATGTTCAGCATGTGGGAGTGCTCCATTCCAAGGGCGCCCATACAAGGGAATACGGAGTAACTGAGTATCTCACGTGGCCAAGCTCACACCCACGCACTACTAACTACTTTTACACTCAAATCGGGTTCCCAAGTGATTCTTCAAGCCGAAGAAACGATTGGTAGCTCAGTAGTTTGGTAGCTGCATCAGCACTCTCTCGCAGACATAAAGACAAACCCCCCCACCGTAGGATGCGCAACGGTCTAAACGCAGGGTTTCTAATCTGATATCTGCGGACGGTGCGAGGGGCAGCTGCTTTGCTGAACTTCGGATGAGCGACGACGACGCAAAGGTACGGGCTGCCTACTATGTTCATCTCAAGCTCCTTGCAGCTTCTTTGCCCATCAGATGAGAACGCAGGCAGCTAAAGTAAGCCGCTTTTGGCGGACGCCAATGTCCTTCCCGGCCTGCCAAAACATCGGATGACAAAGCAACCGCGCTCCCGCCGAAGTGGCCGCTGAATCCTGCCCTGACTGACTGCCTCCCGCCGCCGTGAACGACGACTGCATCATCGGAGACCTGACAATGTGTGGTTGCAAACCATTCGCACCAGATACACATAATTGACTTTGAACGCCAGGGGTTCCACCGACGTCTCGAGCGAGACGTCCACGCAAACCAATGACTGCCAGATGAGAATTGGCGTGATCCATCGTCCACTGATTCCCAAACTGGCACCTTTCACAAGCTACTTGATACCGTCATCGAACAGGTACTTCGTCGCCCACGGCGGCGTACGTTTCACCTGGAGCGCGTTCGAACACTCAAAAACTTACTCTTCGTCATCAATATCGCCATCAGCAAACCCAACAAAGATGGCGACCCGGCGCTCATCTCGTCTGAGCGCTCAGGCGAACACCATGGTGGCGCCCCCTCCTGTCGCACCAGTGGCCACCAAGAGCCGAAAGAGAAAATCTGCGGCAGAACCTACACTCACAGACCCGGTGCCGTCCTCGGAACCCGTGACACCCCCGAGAAAACGGGGCCCCAAAGTTGCTCCCGTCACCCGGATCCCTCCGCCGATCACGCCCACCCCGAGCGCCGTCGGCATCATCGCTGAACGGGTGAACCGCACCGCTAAAGCCAAGGTGAAGGCTGTCGACCGCCTTGCTGATCCGAAGCTCACAAACGCACCCGTCATCTCGCCCGAGACCTCGCGAATAATCGCCTCTCATCCCGCCGAGGACTCGTCCCCGTCCAAGGCACCCGCGGCAGCTTCCGCCACCGGAGGCGGGAAACACACTACGACGTCAAACATTCTCGAGGAAGCATGCCGGCATCTTATACAGGTCGAACCGCGTATGAAACCTCTCATCGAGAAGAATCATTGCCGCGTGTTCTCGCCCGAGGGCCTGGCCGAGAAGATCGATCCCTTTGAGAGCCTCTGCAGCGGTATCATCTCGCAGCAGGTGTCCGGCGCCGCCGCAAGGTCCATCAAGAACAAGTTCGTTGCCCTCTTCACGGAAGATGGTTCCGATGCCGAGCCCAAGGAGTTCCCCCGTCCCTCGGAGGTGGCGGCCGCTTCCTTCGAGCACCTCCGCACCGCCGGCCTGTCGCAGCGCAAGGCCGAGTACGTCAAGGGCCTGGCCGAGAAGTTCGTCAGCGGCGAGTTGAGCGCGCAGATGCTGGCAGAATCTCCCTACGAGGAGGTGCGGGACAGGCTCATCGCAGTGAGGGGTCTAGGGCTTTGGTCGGTCGAGATGTTCGCCTGCTTCGGGCTCAAGAGGATGGACGTGTTTTCGCTGGGCGACCTCGGCGTGCAGAGAGGCATGGCGGCCTTTGCCGGACGGGATGTGGCCAAGCTCAAGGCCAAGGGCGGCAAATGGAAGTATATGTCGGAAAAGGAGATGGCCGAGATGTCGAGCCGCTTCGCGCCATATCGCAGCGTCTTCATGTGGTATATGTGGAGGGTTGAGGAAACCGATATAAGCACGCTGGAGTAAGCAGTTGGCAGAGGTATTAGACGTTTTTGGTGTCCAAAACCATACCCACGCGTCTACTTTCCAATATCTCCATTTCGATATGTCGCGAAATTGCAGATTGACCAATACAGCATGTGGAGTTTCTTGGGGCAATAATAGTCTAGATGACACGAGGGAACTCGACCCTGTTTCGCTCATGCTCATAATGACCAAAAAAGGGGCCACTCACGGGCTTCCCCGACAAGCGTTCCCGGTATAGAATCGAGTCATCAATATCAATCTTGAACAGAGTTGAGCGGGTCAGGTCATGATAATTGCCAGCAGCACCGGGTCAGATTTTGGGCCGCATCCCGAGATTCCCGCCCGTAGCAAACAAGCTTTCTGGCTATCCCAACCTTGTGCTGCGATGGCCAAAATTACGGGTATGGCTTGTGAGCTTGTCCGAGTCAAGAGGCTAGCACCAGCCGCAGAGCTTTTGTGCATTCTGAAGTTCTGAGGCGTTGCGGGTTGAACGACGACGCACCGGCACGAGCGCCACACACACATCAAATAGTAGCACGACGGCAACACAAAGACGGGAGGCTGGCGGCATATAAACTGCTGCGGGCCGCGTCACGAACGGACATTCAGTGGTCGCGGCAGGAATGGAAGGCTTTCTCCACGCGGATACTCCGTCTGGAACATCGTGACCGTGGTGTGTACAAGTTGGACGTGCGTGCATCAGCCAAGGGTGTCGATGTTTGAAGTCCTGTCGCAGGATGATGAGCCCATTGTTACCACTATACTTGGTGGGCGCACAAGCCGCATTCGATGCTGGAATAACTGAAGGAGCGTCTCGAAATACTTGCGTCACCCGCAGAGTGACGCCTGTTTCTCAACGTTTGTGGCCGGTCCAAGGACAGAAGTGGTCCAAGTCGCTCGTTGCCATGAATAAAGATCTGGATAGATCTGCCGCAAACCACCGTCTGACTCCAAGACGCTGTACCGCATTTCGGCGACGCAGTTGGCCAGCTGCGATTGATCGATCGGACGCGGTAGCACAGCAGCCATCGCGGGCTTTGTAGGTATTGGAAGCGTCCGTTTGGCCAGCATCGTTCGCTAACGCCAACGGGTGCCATGAACGCAGCCACAAGAAAGCCGAGCAAAGCCGCCATGAAGCCTGGAAAACCTTTGTAGGAACCCTCATGGTCCCCCTGCAGGTCTGCGAGATTGGATAACTGGAACGAGCGCGGATAAGCTAGGGGGCAAGCGTTGAGTACGCCGCTAAAGGGTTGTAAACAGGCGAGCCGGTCGTTAGTTGGGGCCCATAAAGGTCAAGCGAACAGCCGAGCCGCCGGCGGGCATGATGATACAAGGTCACAGATGTCGAAAATGAAGACTGGCATGTGGTAATATGTTGCGCAGCAGCGGCACAATCTTGCAGGGTGTTGTGTTTCTGCCTTCTCCTCCCCTTTGTCATTCCGACCTCCTATTTGGGGTGGATAACATTCAACCGGTGGTTGATGAGGCTGGCATTGGAGAGGCAAAGAGGCAATATCTTGAATGGGGCGAGCCAGGCATTGATGGACGGCCGGGGGCGAAACGGCAAAGGAAGAATGTCATCGAGTCAAGTCTTGGTCGAACCGTTGTCTCGGCACGGTATCGTGGCAGACCAAGACCGAGAAGAAGTCTTGCTTCCGGCCACTCAGAGCCGCGGATGTTGTCGTGGGCTGCTGAAAACCCCGCTGGAGGCTTGGACGGACCCGTGTAAGGCAAAGAATAGAGTCGTCAGCCCGCTCAATCGCCTCTCACAAGCTGGCTTGCTGGCGTCGCTCAAATGTGTCGGCGCGTCCTTGGTAAGGTTTTAGCGTCTGTGGAAGAAGGCGCAACAAGTGGCTAGCGATGCGAGACTGTGAGCCGCCGAATCATGACGATGACGGTGGATAGCCGTCGTGCCCAAATATCGCCGCGGTTGGTTTCAGGGATGTGCGAATACACTACTCCGTCACATCCACCAAACGACTACGCTCTGCTGCAGCAAGACTGCTGCAGACCGGTGCGTGCAGAGGGGCTACAGGACGAATGCAGAATGCAGAATGCTGACGGACAGGCCCCATCCACACACACACATGAACCTCCCGCCAGGCCTGCTAAGCTGTCAACGAATAGCAGCGCTCAATGCATTTGGATAGGTTCCTATCTGACGCGTCGCGCTATCTGCACAGCCAACTTCTCTTTTCAATGGGTTGCTTGGTCGCAATTCATGACCCAGGCCGCCTGGGGCGCGGCGAGATTTGATATGAAGCAAGCGGAGGTGTGGCTATCCGAAGCTTCAGCCGAAAGGTTTACTTCGTAGGGCCCTCTCAATACTTGCTTCTTGCCGGTTTTCGTTGGCAGTAGCACTCCAAGTCGGGTCCAGGCCAGGGCCGTGCCCATCGTCATTCGGATGGCCGAGCAACTGCATCACGGAACAGCGTCGGTCCTTGGTGGTGTGCTGGCAGTTCTGGAATTGTCGATTTCAATAACCTAACTCTCTGATCAAACCGGTCAACTGGTCATCGAGATGAAACATTTTGTGGATGGGTAGCTTGCAGGCGTTCGTGTCGCGGCCGTGACCACAATGTACTTGGTACACGCCCGGCACCATTTTTGATAGGGGTTTCTCTGGCTTGGAGAGGTTCGGCTTGGTTGCGTGGTTTTGGATGACTCGAGCAGGAGCTTTTGGGGACTGGGCCTGTTGGTGGTGTGTGTGTCTGTCCGCGCCGATACGGCCTGGGGTGTTGGCAAACCAAGAAAAGACCGGACCGCAGATTGATTGCCAGATGAGGCCTGGCTCGGAAGACTCGGTCTTGATTGGCGCTGGAAAGGACTGATTGTGGATTGGCAGCCCTTGAGTTGTGACACTTCTGTCAGAGAAGGAAGTCCCGGCTGGAGCCCCAGGTGGTAGAGACTCGACTCGACTAGGGGAGAGTCCAGTCGAGTGAGAGAGTCGCCAGTTAGTCTCAGACTAGGAATCCAGTACCATCAGTGGACACTGGTCCATTTCTCGCGTCTGAACTTGGCAGGGCCTTGTGCGGGATAACTGGGGAGTGGGAGAGTCCGTCGACCATTTCCATGCGCATCTCCATCTCCATAACCAGGCTTGACCTTACTGCGCAGGGAGAAGTGCTGTAAGTTATGTAAGGTACAGGCCGTAGCCGGTGGAGAGGTAGGAGGTTGTTTGTTTTGCTCGTCGACGGCCGATTTTGCTGATGGCAGTGTCGTGCCTCGTGCATCCATCCTTGCGGATGGTCGAAATATGGTGGAAGTGGTGGAGGGGGGTTTGCATTTACCGACCTGGCATGTTGACTTTGACGGAATTTTTCTCTCTCGGGGCACCGGGATCCCGAACACGGCATATGATGGCTTTGGCAATTGGATTCGATTTAGCCGCGCAGTCTACGGATACATGTTCATCCTATATATCAGCAAAGAAGCCAACCCTCGCAGGTTAGCATCCGTACAGGTACTGCATTGAAGAAGGTTTCTGGCTGACTGTGTGTTGTTGGCCTGTGTGTTTTGATTGAAAAGTTTGTGCTCGTACCTGGTGTCCTGCCTGTTCTTGCCCATCATTGCCCGACTGTGTCTACCTAATATCCACACCCCTCTCTTTCGAACACTCACCCTGACCCACTCCTCATCTCGCCCCCCTGCCCCTGTACCAGTGCAAAGAAGGAGATGGTCTGCTCCAAAGTGGTTCCCGATGGACGGAGCTAGGCAAAAAACCAAGACGCTCAAATCTCGCCAGAACGGTGGAGGCAGGGTTAGTTGCAGCGTAATTGCCTTGGTTCGATGGGCACCGCCTTGGCTTGGGCATCCACCGCGAATCCATCGTCACTGAAATCAGCTGTCCAATAATTGCTGATACGGGCTTTTACTCCGTTGCATGCAGTAAATCCATGGTATGGAGTTAGCCATGTGGAAGGGTGAGGTCAGATAGGAGAAAAAGGCCCAGAGTCGGCAGATAGAGTCTGGCGGGAAAAGGGGGTCAGCGAGGAGAGTCTGTACATGGCTGAACACATGGTCAACGCCCATTTCTTTCAGGAAGCCCACCACAGACGCCGTCCTGTCTGTCGTTTTTGCCAGCTGACAGGGCTGCCACTGTTTGCCAGTTTCTGAATGATTGGCGACTCTCTCCACAACAGCGGCAGCCTACGGAGTGTCCGTCCAAGCCGTAGCGCACTCCGTGTCAGGTACACGCAACTCTACCCGTCCATTCCGACCAATGGCGTACCTGTGGAAGTACGTATTGAGTATTGAGTTGATTGAAGTCAGCGATCGATGTTGACTTTCAAGACAACGATGCAATACACTACCTCTCGCGCGACAACACCACCATCCATCCTCCTCCTCCTGAACATTGATGAGTATACCTATGACTAGCCATGATGTGATCAATTGAATGATGATTTGGTAGACACCTCGCTCTCCCCAGCCAGTGGCCAACCCAGCCGGTCCAGGTTCATGTCCAAGTCGGCTCAACCCCCGTCGGTTCTTGGTGTGTCTCCTGGTCCCAGTCTTGACCACACCCTCACCGACCCTGGCCCCTGTATTGGTCACTTTGTACCCGCAGTGTGCACCACGAATAGCAGCGTGATAATTGCCTTGACCCCCTCCACTTGGGTTGTTCCCTGTCGCTCTTCGTCTCTTCCTCTTTCCAGACTCCCTCATCCTGGTCCCCCCTTGCCCCCTTCTCCAAAAGTGTGTTTCCCCTTCAAGCCACACCCTCCTCTCCCGTACTCTCTGCCTGTCTGCTAGCGCCAGCCCACGCCATCTTGCTCACCACACAAAGTCGGTCTCGTCCCTCCCTCCAGCTTTCCTGGACCATATTCTCCCTCTTCCCTTTCCGTGACAGCTTCGTTTCCTGTTCGTTTTGACATTCTATTCCCGTCTCTCGTTCATCACTGTACTCACAAAGGCTCTCCTTTCCCGCCTTTCCCAGCTTCCTTTTCTTTACCTTCAAGAGAAACCGAAGTCCAAGGACCAAAAACAAACACAATCAACACACGTGGATAAAGGTACGTAACTGTCGTACAACGACGCCAAAGGAAAAAAAACTCCCCAACACGAGAGGAAGGAGCGAGGCAAAGAGACGCCGCCAATGCTCGGCAGGAAATCTGCAGCCATTGCTTGCCGCGTCTTGGAATTTCACCTAGCTCCTGCTGGCCTGCTCCTTCCCAGAAGCCCGCGTCCAATTCCTCTCTCTCCCTTCCCACTTCTCAAGCCCAAGCTCTTGCCATCGTCCACACTCGAGAAAATAGGAGGTGCCCGCGGATTTCCCAAGAGAAACACACGAGGCCCCAATACCCCAGAGTTGACCTTGTCCACTCTTTCACCTTTCTCTTCAAGTCATCGTCGCGCTTTTTGGACCACCACTTCAGCGTTATCGACCTGGAGTAGCTTGCTCCGACTTGAATCAAACCCAAATCAACGCTTCCATTATCCTTCTGCCGAACCACCATCTCGAGCTTTTTTTTCTTTCTTACAAAGCCCGCTGACCCCAAGACCACAGCGTCCAGATCAATCACAATGTACTCCAAGATCATCCCCGCCCTCGCGGCCCTTGGTGCCGGTGTTGTGTCCGGTAAGTGTTGCCATCCGCGGTGGCCCTCATTCACTACGAGAGGATCAAGCTGACAAGAATACGTGCTTTACAGCCCAGAGCAGCAACATTTGCTCCTCGGCCACCCTTACCATCACCGATGCCGCCATGGCCACCAACATCCCTTGCGGCACCATCAACGGTGCCGTCAAGATTGCCGAGGACATCACCGGCAACGTCGACATCAACGGCCCCAGGACCATCAAGGGCGACCTGATCGTTACCAACGTCACTCAGCTTGTTGGCCTCAGCAGCTCCACTCTCGCCTCCGTTGAGGGCACCTTCAAGATGCAGGGCCTCACCGTCCTCTCTAACCTTCAGTTCACCTCGCTCACCACTGTCGGCTCCATCGACTGGGTTACTCTGCCTGCCCTCGGCTCCCTCGTCTTCGGTACCGCCGGTGTCACCAAGGTTAACGACATTCTCATTAGCGACACCTTCCTCAAGAGCTTGGACGGTCTGAACGTTGCCTCCGTCGACTCCCTCCGTATCAACAACAACAACCAGCTCGTTTCCTACAGCAACCAGCTGGCTAACGCCACCAAGACCATCGAGATCAACTCCAACGGCCCCGATCTGGGCATCACCCTTCCCAACCTTATCTGGGCCGGTGAGATTATTATTGCCGATGCCGCCAAGGTCCAGATGGACTCCCTTGAGGTTGTCAACGGCTCCATCAAGTTCGACAAGAACACCTTCACCGAGTTCATCGCCCCCAACCTGACAGAGACGTCTGATGGTGATGTTTCATTCATCAACAACGTTGAGCTCACCAACCTGTCGCTGCCCCTTCTCACCAAGACCGGCGGTGGTCTGACCATCCAGAACAACACCCTGCTCCAGAAGATCGATGGCCTTCCCGAGCTCAAGCAGATTGGCGGCGCCGTCCTCCTCCGTGGCAACTTTACCGAGTAAGTATCACCACTACCTCGGATACCATGCCAAGATCTAACCATCAAACAGGGTCGCCCTGCCCGCTCTCGAGGACGTCAAGGGTGCCTTCGACACCCAGTCTACCGGCAACATCGACACCTCTTGCGACGTCTTCAACAAGATGGACGGCCGCCAGATCCAGGGAGACTACAAGTGCCGCTCCAACAACACCAAGGCCAACGAGGACGGCGACTCCAACGGCGGCAGCGCCGGCGGCTCCCAGAACGGTAGCGGCAGCGGCTCTGAAGGTGCTGCTGGCATTGTCTCCGTCAACACTGCCCTCCTCGGCGCCGCCCTTCTTTTCGGGTTCGCCAAGCTGTTGTAAAATGCTGACAACAGATAACATGGGCTCGGATAATGGTGGCGTTCTCCATACATCTTTCACTGTTTGTGCAATTTCTTTACTGCAATTCTGTTTTTACAGCTTGCGAAAATCCTCCCCCCGCATTCCCTAGACAGGGAATCTCCTACGTACAAGGGGAACCTCTAGATTTAATACTGGACGACGGGTTGAGATGTACCGGACCCTAGTCGACTTTTCACTCCTTTTGCGTGATGAACCAAAAGCACCTACAGACCAACGCGTCGCGTCGTTGTCATCGAATCGCTCGGCTCCGGCCTTGTCGCGCACAATAACATCCCGACTGGACTATTTTGGGAATAGGGTTGGCCAAGCGGCATGTCGGGGCTTGGATGGTAGATGGCGAAGCATGAACGATGGGATGGCAGAGACTTGATGGAAACATGAGATTGAGGGGGCAGGCGGAGGATCAGGCAACGAAGATAGAGGGTTGTGGTGTGTATTGAAGATCCATGATGTGTATACCTTTTTCCATCTCGGATGCGTTTATACGTTGCCCCACGCGCTATGACCTGCTTGTGTATCCGTGAAGCATTCAAATTGCGTGTACTGTGGAATGGCCGTCCCAAGTCTCACAACGATAACGGGGGTTTCCCCCCAAACAAACTGTATCGAACGAGGAAGCTAACATAGAAAACAACTTGATGGATACGGATAGATGAGAGGATCAACCTGGATCATTGTTGGTGCTGCTGGTTTAACACTACTGATAGACCCCTCTCTCAAATTTTTCCGTGTCATAGAATTTGGGCACTACGGTGTTGCCGTTGAAGACGCGGCCATCTAGTTCGTTGACGGCCTGTTGTGCAGGGCGATGGTTGAGTCAGCCGGTTCAGGAACATATGGGACTAAGATGAATTGAACTTACGCGAAGTGCGGAAACTTGATCTGTGAACCTGATGAAGACCTGCCGGTTCTCGACGTCGATGTATAGGCGCTCAACACGGCCATACTGTTCAGCGTCAGCTTGTAAATCCATCGTGTTCCCAGAACGTGTCAAAGACAACGAGGGACGCGGTAGGAATCTACAAAATATACCTTCTCGCCGCACTCTTCCCCAATCTCCTGTCCCAGGCCATTTGCGATCTCTCCCCGGAGGTCTTCCATGTTGTCAAGCATCTGCTGCAGCACGATGACTTCGCTCATGGGCCCGCCGAACTTGCCGCCCTCGGCGTCGTCCTTGCGCTTCCCGCCGAGGACCTTCGCACGGTTGGCGGGCTCAGCCCAGCCGCCGCCCTCGGCGTCAGACCTCTTCTTCCGCTTCTCCACCTGCACCCTAAGCGGATTGACGATGCCAGACTCGTCGGCGCCGAGGCCGGAGCCCTTTGTCCAGCCGTATCTGCTCATCAGGCGCTGGGCGAAGCCGGCTTGGCCTGGGCGGGAGGAGCGCGGTACGGGCGGTTCGTCGTCGGCGCCGGCGGGGGTGGCGCCGAGGCCGAGGGCTGGAGGAGGGGAGTCTCGGTCGGAGTCTCCCTTTTCTGTTGCCGGTTGGGGTTCCGTTGACGGGGTGTAGCGAACGGGCGCGCGGGATATGGTTGCTGCGTCTGTCGGAGGTGGCAGAGGAGGAAGGTTGGCATCGGGAGGGGGTGGCGGTACATCTCCGGAGAGAGCTAGGCGGCGAGTGTAGGCGTCGTCGCCGGCTGCATCGTCGGGAATCTGTACTGTGGACGCCGGCGGCGGCGAGGCCGGTGGTGGAGGTACGAAGGAGTATTCGGGCGGCGGCGCAAACTGGTCTAGCAAGGTGTTAGTGACGAACCGTCTTACAGCATATGCGAGGGGATAGGAGGGTGAAGGTTGGAACGGACTTGTTGCATGCTGGCGAGCCGGCTCTTCGTCACTGTCATCGCTTGAGCTCCTTCGTCTGCGGTGGCGGTAGAGCACCCTCTTCCATTCCTGTACCTCGCGGATACGTTCGTCGCTGCGCAAGTACTCCTCGACGTTTGTGGGCTTGGTCGGGTCGTAGATGTCGTCCCAGTTCGTCTCAGCCGGCTGGTCATTGTGGCCTTTCTTCTTCTTCTTCCGGCGGCCGCCGCGCTGGTGGAATTCATCGCCGCTCGCGTTCACGCTGTATCGCCACTCGTCGTCCTCGGTGACGGCCCAGTCGGCGAGGGTGCTTTTCGGCGGCGGGGGCTGCTGCGGGGCTGTCGAGGGCGCGGATGCGGGCGACGGTGCTGATGATGCTCCTGCAGAGGCGTTCGCGCTGGGTATCGTTTTCGGGAAGGTTGGCTTTGGTTTTGTGGTCTTGGCCTGTGGCCTACGGATGGGCTGGAAGCGGAGTGCTGGATGGAGGTGAGGTGGTAAGTTTTCTGTAGGCGAACGAGAATACGGAGTTTAAGAGGGTGATGTGATACATGGATCTATGAGCTTCTTCGCTGCTGCGTCGTCTTTTGCATCTGCAACGGTACCATCTTGATTGTAGCGGACTGGTGCGCTGGAGATCGTGGCCGAGGAGGCGTCGACAACCGGGTCGAGGAGGTTCGCGTAGAGAGACAGGCCGCCTCGCGCCGGAGGAGGTGGAGGGGGCGGCGGCGCTGCCATTGAACCCGAGTTCGAGGCGGTGGAGTGTTCTTGAGAGGTTGATATCGTACGCGAGACTCAGGTGGATCGTGTCGGGCGGTTTGGTTTGTAAAGAACGTGTACGGAGAGTGGACTATCGATGCGTCGCAGGGGAAATCGGCAACATTCTCTCAGCCTCCTTGGGTTGCGATCCAAGTTGAAGCTGCAGAGCTGTGGCCCCAAGCTGCTAGACGGCTTTCGAGGAGTCTGTGACTGCAGTTCTTCCGTCAAAAGGCGGAGCCCAGCGCCTGGGTTTCGGCGCGTTGGTGGCCACTGGGGAACATTTCGGGGCATCTGGATCACTGGAAACCCACCCCCAGCGCGATCCGGCACAGCGCCCAGCCCGCCGCGCAAGCGTATGTTCAGGTTTCCACCGGGGAAGGGCCACCTGCTGTTACACTGCGTTGCGTTGGGAGCGTTCGAAATTAAATAACGCGTCTGTGCGTAAAATGCGTGCTGTTACAATTTAGCCACTTTTTCGCTGGTAGAATTAGGAATTATGGAACTGTTAACATTAAAATACCCTTAGGTTGCTATTGCTGTTGCTGTTGCCGTCGCCTGCTGCTTAAAGTGAAGCTATTTAGACCCTATATAAACCACCTACCCTTTAGTGCTAATTGCTACTTTGATTGCCGCAGGGGTTTGTCCTTAATTATTACTGTATACGACTTGAAGCCCTTTTACAGGGGAGAGGGATGATTGGCCTGTGAGGCCTACGAAGCCTGTAAAGCCTGCGATACCCTTATCCTTGTTATCTCTATCCTCTCTGTTGCTATTGCTAGCTAATTAGACTAAATATTAGGCTGTTAATTAAATATTAGACTGTTAATTAAATATAATACTGATAATAGCGCTAACGCTGGATAAGGATGAGTAAAGAAACATGGCGTGGATATTGACGTTAATAGAGAAGACGAATAATAAGGTGGCTGCTTAGATGAAGTACTCTATCTAAACTGTAAGATAGTAGCGACGTTAATACAAAGTAACTAGGTAGGTAAAGAGATACCTTGTTGTAAGGTATAGTTGGATAAAGCTAGAGATCTAGTAGCTTTATAAGCTATTAGAGCTTCTAGCGTATTGTAACAACCTTACTCTTAATAAGATAAATAATTTCCTATTTAAGTAGTTTAGTATAACCCTTTATAAGTTAAATCTTAGTAGGTAACTTAAAGCTATTAGTTAGACGTTAAAAAAGACCTATCTGATTACCGCCTAACAAGATAAAGATCTTTAGCGCGCCTAGTTATATTATATACAAAGGTATAGCCTATAGTAGGTTATATTTATTAACAAGTCTAGTATTAACAAGCGTACTAGCACGCAAAGGATAGGATAGGCACTAAAAGGTCTTAAAGCCTATTAAAAGACTATACTTAGGCAAGGGTAATAATACTAGATCTTACTAGCCCTTACCTTTAATAGTATTATTAATGTTGTAATATATCTAGGGATAACAAATAGTAATAGCTTCTTTGTGTAGATATTATAGGGCTGATTACTAAAGTATACTATCTTTCCTATGCTAAAGTTAGTTATTATTATAGATAACGCAAGCTTCTATTACTAACAAGATATTAAGGAGGTATGTAACTCTACTAGCGTTATACTTAAGCTTCTTCCTCTATACTTACTAGACTTTAACCTAATTAAGGCATTTTTTAGCAACCTAAAGAGGTTATTCTAACAGCAATATACTATATAGAATTAAGATAAGGCTAATAAGTAAGATTTTAAAGACCTATTAGTAGATTGCGTAGTAGAGGTTAGATAAGCGATAAGGTAAATAGAGAGCTACTTTTAGTACTCTTTCCTTAATTTCAAAGGTATAGAGAGGATTTTTAATAACCTTATTGTTGCGTAGGCTATAGAGATGTA
>PUHP01000463.1:0-27819 GCA_006783085.1 Colletotrichum shisoi
CCCCCCCCCCCCCCCCCCTAGGTAACGAGGCGCATTTCCAGTTGTCAAGAAAGTCACTGGACAGCTCCATCATCGCCCGTTTTGCACCGGTGAAAATCATAAAAACAATAAAAAAATACAAAGCCTTGCTTCAAGAGTCAGCCTAAAGAACAGCGCTCCGCAGCCCGGAAACCCTCATCTAAAACTGGAAAAAATCGCGGGGCACTTTTCACCTAACAGAAAGCGACCCGGACCCCACACCTGGGCGGCACCTCCTTTTTTCCCACCACAGAAGGGCCATCGCAGCGCAGTTCTCACCGAAGAGACACACACCCCCTCCCACCCCTACCGGAAAAATTAATCACGAAACAACCCGCCAACTCACTTCGACTGTTCCTCCCTGACCAGCCGTCGCAATCATGGCGCCTTCTTTCGACCATCTGCGCGAGGCAGATCTCGACGACGACGAGTACGATGAGGAGGAGATCGACATCTCCGACCTGCGCGAGAAGTACGAGGTTCAGTTGGAGCAGGGATACGACACCTTCGTGGTCATCGATGGCCTCCCCGAAGTCAACGAGGAGCAGAAGCCCAAGCTGGTCAAGTTCTTGTTGAAGAAGTTGAACTCTGTTGGCAAGACGAGAGAGGACCTGATCTACATGCCCATGGGCGAGAACGGAAAGTCGCTGAGGTACGTTCGGCCTGGTGGATCGATCTCCGACCCTGGAACCAGCCATTGATCTGGATCCGGATTTGGTCCTGGGTCTTGGATCTTACTTTTGATCCGGTCCAACTTGGGATCGCGCATACAAAAGCGAAGCGGTGATGCTGACAGTTAAACGCTCAGATTCGCCTTTGTCGAGTACTCGTCCCCCGGCGAGGCTGCCGCCGCCGTTCGTGGCCTCGACCAGGTCCCTCTCGACAAGAAGCACATCCTCCGTGTCAACAAGCTCACCGATGTCGACCGCTACGGCCGCGAAGGCAAGATTCAGGAGGAGTACACGGCGCCGTACATTGAGGAGTTCACCGAGAAGGAGCACCTCAGGTCATTCATGAAGGACCCCAGCGGCCGTGGCAGAGACCAGTTCGCCATGTACCGTGGCGACACCGTCGGTGTCTTCTGGAACAACGAGAAAGACGTGCCTGAGAATATTGTCGACCGTCAAAATTGGACAGACAGCTTCATCCGGTGGTCGCCTGAGGGCACTTATCTCACCTCGGTCCACGCCCAGGGTGTTCAGATTTGGGGCGGCGCCTCGTGGTCACGGCAGAAGCGTTTCCCCCACCCCTTCGTCACCTTCTGCGACTGGTCCCCCTCCGAGAAGTACCTGGTGACATGGTCTGCCCGTCCCATCTCCATCCCTGACGAGGGCCACCCAGCCCTGTCTGTCGACGACGACGGCAAGAACTATGTCATCTGGAGCGTCGAGTCCGGCAAGCCCATCCGTTCCTTCGCTAACCTCGATGTGGCCGGCATGGACGAGGCCAAGCAGCGCAAGCTGCTCTGGCCCGCCTTCAAGTGGTCCGCCGACGACAACTACGTCGCCCGTCTCAACTACCAGACCGGCATCTCCGTCTATGAGCTGCCCCGCATGAACCTCCTCGACAAGACCTCCATCAAGATTGAGGGCATCATGGAGTTTGACTGGGCCCCCGCCACCCCGCAAAGAGACGGCATCAAGACGTATGAACAGCTCCTCACCTACTGGACTCCGGAAATCGGCAGCAACCCTGCCAAGGTCGGTCTTATGAGCATCCCCAGCAAGGAGGTCGTCCGTCAACTGCCCCTGTTCAGCGTCTCCGACGCAAAGCTGCACTGGCAGTCCGACGCCTCGTACCTCTGCGTCAAGGTCGACCGTCACTCCAAGTCCAAGAAGTCCCAGGCCACGACGCTCGAGATCTTCCGCATCAAGGAGAAGGGCGTCCCCGTCGAGGTCGTCGACACCATCAAGGACACCGTCATCAACTTCGCCTGGGAGCCCAAGGGCGACCGCTTCGTCATCATCACGACAACCGAGCCCGCCGGCGCCGTCGCTGTCGCGCCCAAGACCTCCGTCTCCTTCTTCTGCCCCGAGAAGGCCAAGGGCAACGTCATCGGCAACTTCAAACACCTCCGCACTCTGGACAAGAAGAACAGTAACGCCATCTACTGGTCCCCGCGCGGTCGCTTCGTCGTCATCGCCACCGTCCACAACCAGCAGAGCTCTGACCTCGACTTCTTCGACCTTGACTTCGAGGGCGAGAAGCCCGAGTCCGACAAGGACCTGACGGCCAATCTGCAGCTCATGAACACGGGCGACCACTACGGCGTCACCGACATCGAGTGGGACCCCTCAGGACGTTTCGTCGCCACCTGGGCCTCTGCCTGGAAGCACTCTGTAGGTCTTCCCCCTTCCCCCCATGTCGAACCTGGTCTGAGGACCAAACCGAGGCTGGACACATGAACTAACGAGAAGAACGTGCAGATGGAGAACGGATACCACATCTACGACTTCAAGGGCGAGGCGCTGCGCGAGGAGCCCGTCGAAAAGTTCAAGCAGTTGGCCTGGCGCCCCCGCCCCCCGACGCTGCTCACCAAGGAGGAGCAGAAGCAGATCCGCAAGAACCTGCGCGAGTACAGCCGCGTCTTCGAGCAGGAGGACATGGACCGCGGCGCGTCCGCCGACCGCGAGGTCGTCGAGGCCCGCCGCCGCCAGCTCGAGGAGTGGGTCGCCTGGCGCGAGGACATCGAGGCCGAGGTCGGCGAGGAGCGCGAGGCCCTCGGCCTGCCCCAGGACATCGTCGCCTACCTCCTCTCCAAGAAGACGGGGGCCAGCGACGGCGAGGAGCAGACCATTGAGGAGATTGTGGAGGAGGTACTCGAGGAGACGGAGGAGGTTGTCAACTAAAGGGGTTAGACCGCAGTTGTTGTTGTTGTTGTCGTTGTGTAGATGAAGCAGCATGAAGCAGTTGCAGTTCCTGGAAAAGCAGAAGGAGAAGTAGGCAACAACGGAGGGAGTGAAGAAAAAAGTCATCAAGGGGGCCCGTTACAAGCCCATCCCAGTTCACGTTTTCTGTTCATTGGGGGCAATCGGGCGAGGTTGGGCATTATTTCGCTGGAGGGTTAATTCATGGATTCGAAAAAGACGGTTTGTCTTCCGTGTACGTGAGAAACGATGCCTCATGAGCACATCACACGATGCTTTCGCAAGCGGACTTGCGCCGGTTCTTCGATGATGAAGCCAAGTGTGGATCATCGTTGCCAGCTGGACGTAATACAAAGCATGCTAACGAGACACCTGATCGAGCAGCTCGTCGAGCAACAAGCTGGTTGTTGGGACAAAGTAAGTAATGATACGAATGGGATATCGAAAAAGGTGATCAACACCTTGAGGTGAGGTGTGCGAACCCCGCTCCGGTTCGCAACGAAAACAAAATTGTGAAGATGCGGATCGCAAGCGATGGGCAGAAGTGAGATGTTTGTCAAACAAGCCCAAAACCCTCTTCCTTTTGTTTCGTCGCCCATGACGAAAAAAACAATTTCATCTATGCGGGTAAATAAATCTCCTTGAACCGGGACGTCCCAATCGCCCCGGAAGACAGATATTGTTGTTTATATCCACAGAATGCCGGACAGGCCATGTTCCGCATGTCCAAGATCCTCGGCGTCCAGCGTCTGCATATCTACATACAGTGCAGTAACTCTATTGAGTGCGCCTCGCTTCCCTAGGATGCCCGCGCACTGCAAAACATCCAAAGGCGAATACGGGCAAAGAAAGAAATAGGTGATGAAAAATGGCAACCCAAGAAAATGTTACAAAACCAGCTCCCACAAAATGACCATCGCACCGCAGACGCCGGTATCCTTTATACACGCCCGTCGATCGATAGCTTGAAGCCATCAGACAGAGTCAGGCTTGGCTGAAGTTTTGTCGTCTGGTGTGTATGTGTGATTTCCCCTGATGGCAGGGCCGGTACCACACCGGCCCAGGAGATTAGATATAAACAGTTAGGATCATGTCGTATGTTCCGAAAGCTCAAGTATTCATCAAGCGTAAAAATAAAAAAAAAGGAGTGATGGGGTGAAAACGGGTCCGCAGAGAGGGCTTAGGCCTTGCCCGCTTCCCGAACAGCTCGCATCCAGCGGTCCTCGGCGCCGTCATCTCCAACGACAGCCTTGCGGCCGTCCTTGTGGGCGCCGTTTTCAATTATCTTCCTGGCCTCTCCGGCAGACTTGACGCCTAGGAGCGCCATCTCGTGGCGCATCAGTGTGGCCACGGCGGCCCGAACTAACACCGCGTCACCCTCGAAGACGTACACATCCCAAAGACGGGCTGCTTCATCCATGGCCAGATGAGTCGTGCCGAGTCCCATGAAGAAGTTGCCTAGGTAGAAGTCCGCGTAGCCTTCTGAAATGTCCTTGGTCAGGTGCTCGTGGAGTCGGGGAGACTTGACGCTTAGCGTCTGCATGACCAGATTGTAGGCCGAAGCTTTCGCACCAGGGTCCTCCGAGTAGAAACTAAGAGGCAATGGACGGTTTAGGACATTGGCAAGGGCGATGAATGTCGCGGATGGTGAGGGAAGATTGAGCAACAAAAGAGCTGCAAGAGTCTTTTGCGATTCGTTAGCATCATCAGTGCCCGGAACAAGGGTTCGTGTCCCTTGGGAGTTTGACTTACATTACTCCCCTTGACGTAGCCGATGTCGCTCCTGTACAGCGCATAGGCAAACAAGACGTCGACTAGGCTCTGATGCAGTGGCCCGCCAACCTGGAAGATGCGTAGATCCTGCCACGTGTGATCGGCCACGTCTTTACGGATGGCCGAGAGCCAAGCTGCTCTCCGAATGTCCTCAGAGTCACCCTTGCCGGCAGTAACTCTCCCCTCAAGTTCTTGAGCTCGGCCGAGGGCGGCATTGTACGACTTCCCGGAGAGGCCCAGTTCGTTTCCTATGGCCCTCGCCCAGACGGTGCCTCTGCTGCGGGGAGCAATTCCCTTCCACCACAACTCGCGCGTTCGACGCTCTCGCACGGCATCGGTCCACCTGGGAATAATATCATCGTCCCAGACTCGCATCAGGTTATCGGCTGTCGTGTCTCGAGTTGACTTTTTGGCCTCGCGCGATACCTCACGACGTCGGTCTGCCTCGGCGCTGCGAGTCATCATCTTCTTGTACTCTCGCAGATGGCGCTTCTCCTCGGCCGGGTCCTTGGGTGGAAGCCATGAGGGCCGTGTGCGGCTGAGAACTGCTTCCTTTTCCTTGGAAATTGGAAGTGGGTCAATCATGATGTTGGTCTGGTGCCGGATCGGAGGCAGTTCAGGCAACGCAGACTTGACCCGAGGCTTCTGCGCGTGTTGCTCGAGGGACTTGCCGTTCCAAGTGTGACGTCCCGTGGGGTTAGCGTTTTCCGCGGCTTTCTCGCGAACGTAGTCCGAGTGCTCCTCTAGCTTTTCCGTCAAGTCCTTGGCGTCGGCATTGAGCTCTGCCAGTGCGAGGTTCCAGCTTCTCGCGCGATTCCTGAGGAGCTCGGGCGCACCATGCTCTCCGATGGACGACAAGGCCGTGTCCGACTTCCAGGATGGGGAACGCAGACATCCCGAATCAACGGGGACCGGGGGTGTTCCGTTGCCAACACTACGCACTCGTTCTTTTGGCGGTCTGTTGGGTGACACCCCGGAGGACGAGGTTGGTCGGCTGGGTGTTCGCTCCTGTCGAGGTCGAGGCGAGATGGGGACATTATCGAGAATGAGACCGTCGGGGATATCGTCCGTGTCGTCCTCGTCGCACTCCTTTTCCAGTTCCAATGCCGACTTCCGGTCTTGGGTCGACTGCCAGCTTTCCCGTCGGAACTTCAGGGGCACGTTGGGGTCTCTGGGAAGTAACGAAAAGTTGGGGCCCGGGCTGCGGTTCTTGCGGGGGAAATGGAGGGAAGTGGTTGAGTGGCTCGCAAAGCCTCGAGAGTTGACGGGGTTTACGGGGCTTCGACGGGGATCGGAAAGGCGACCAGCGCTGGGGCTTCGGCGGTTGGGGACGTGGCCGTCGGTCTTTAAGCTTAGAAAAGGGGGTCGCGAGGAGGATCGTGAGTTGGAGCGGACGTTGGGGGCGAGATCTGCGGCGCCGCTCGCGCTTCTGGGTTTGGCGAGATCCCGGGCCATGGGCGGGGAGCGAGGATGCGGCGGCTTCCATGATATTGGGCGAAAGTCGTTGGAATACGATCTCGAGTAGGGCTGCGAGGCCTTCGGGGGATGTGTGTCGCGGGCGCGGTGAGTGTCGTAATGGGAAGCATCGTCGTCTAGACCGATATCTTCAAAATGACTCACGTCGTCCAGGACGCTGTTGTCGTCGGAATGGAAGGATTTGAACGAAGAAGACTTTGATGTTTTGGAAGACGTCATGCCTGGGGGCGAACCTGGGCTGGGACCAGCGAGATCAACGTCTTGATGCCCGTATATCATCATTGCATTGTCTAGTATCCAAGGAAACAAAAGGGAAAAAGGGAAGAAGGAAGGATGGCAGATAGTGAGAGTGAAGAAGAGGCGCGTATAGAGAAAACAACAAAAGGCTTGTTTGGGGTAAACGAAGGTCAGTCAAGACTGTCGCGGCCAGGCCTTGGGAGGACGGGGCAACAGTCTAGAATAGGGCGAGAGCGTGTGATGGTGGTTTGGTTGGGAGCTTGGTGCTGGGTACGTGGAGCGGAGCAAGGGAAAGGATCAGGAACGGGGGGTTCGGCTGTGCTGTAATGACACTTGCTGGGTTGCTGGTTGCTGCGGGTTGGTTCGTCAAGGCGCAATTATGCGTAGCGGGCAGATCCCTGGCAAATGCTTGGCCGGTGCCTGATCGTCTTGCCTTATTCCTCCCCCCCTTTTCCTTTCCTTTCTGACGAGGTATGAATGATGAGACGAGACGAAAAGACAGACAGAAGAGATAAGACGTCTGTGGAGAGAGTGGAGGCCCCTTGATGCTCAGGGCGTGCGAAGCCTGGGTGATCTGTCTCGAGATGGCCAGGATGCAGTGGGATGCAAACAGCGGGGGGGTGGCCGGTTCTCCAGGTCACGGACGATGGTCGACTGGTCGAGTTCAATTGAATTATGGTGACGGAAATGGACGTCAGGTTGTCGAGAAGATGGGACGAGAGACGGCAGCGGGGGTCGTGAGAGAGAATGAGAGGCGAGAGCAGAAAGCGAGCGACGATGTTGGCTTGGCTCAGTTGTCTTAGCCGTTGAGTGGAAAATAGCGAAGCGACTCTAAGTTTTGAGAGGAATGTGTTTGTTGCTGTTGCAAACGAGCGAGTGTAGAAACCAGCGAAGACGAGAACGAAGACGAACGTGTTCGTCCGTGAGCAGCCAAAGGTCTAGGCCTGGTATGGATGGATACGGGTTGAGTATAGCCTTTGGGTGAGGTAGCGAGCGACGATATGTGATAATGCGTGGAAGACCAGTAATTATGCAGAAGATGTCGTCAATCAGTCGATTGTCCGTCTACGTATCCGTACTGAGGCATAGACGGTGTGAAGCGAAGGAATACCAAGGCGAAGCGAGGTGAATAGCGAGCGTTGAGGGGGAGGGGAGGCACAGACAAGATGACGGGAGATGAGGAGGGGGGTGAAGATGCAATTGGCGATTGGTAGAGGCGAAATGACGGCAGATTGAGCAGAGCTAACCAAGCAACAGCAAATGAGGGACAAACCAGCAGTGAATGACAGGTTGCGACGGGAGACAAGATCAACAAGGATAGGGCAGGCAGAGGACGAGACAGGACGAACAACCTTCCGGCGGTGTCGTTGGAAAACCAGGGCAAAAACGGGGCGAAAGACAAAGGGGGGGGGAGGGAAAACAGGATCCGGGATATGCGAATGGATGGAGAATGAGGGAGAGGAGGAGAGTGGACTACCTAGAGTCCTGGAGTCTGGGAAGATGAGAGAGACACGGACAACGTGGAGAAGATTTTTCGCGCTGTGATTGGGGGCGGAGACACCGGCGGTACTTTGGAGCATGTATCTTTTCCCCCCCCGTCCTTTTGGGGGGGTTTTTTTATACAAAATTAGTAAAACCTGCTCCTGCATCTGCATATTTGGTCATAGTGCAGATCAGCCTGTTCTATGCATGTTATGATAACAAAAGTTACGCTCTGTCGACCTTGACGCGCAAGCAAGTGATCGACGACATTTCAGCCAAATGACAGGTACTCAGCTTAGCAGTCATGCTCGCATGTCCTTATGCAGGTGGCAGATTGGACTAATGCGCGCGGTGCTGTTGTGGGCGGTGTGAGCGTTGCTTTGCTAGTGGTGTGGTGTGGTGTGGGCGTGATGGAGGTGTCGCTCCCAGTGGCAGCAACAGGGCTCTCTCGTTGCAGAACGTCGGGCAAAACAAGGTACATCGTACATCGCACTAGCCTGGCGGCACCACCAACAGGCACACCCGCAGCCGCAGCTTCAGGACTTCGGGAAAGGGAAGTTAAATACAGTTGAAGTCATGTCTAGCCAGTCAGAGATGAGAGACGGCCATAACACCGCCGCAACGGAAGGTACCTAGGTTTCCGTACATACCTTACCTACTTACCTAAATACTTACCGTACCAGCGTACCTTGATGTGCCTGATCCACTCGGACACATTGTCCAATATCATGGCCCCAGCACCTGCAGCGTCGTGCTCTGGTTGTTGGGGTTGGTTTGGGTTGTTGCTGATTGCGACACTGCCTAACTGACTGCCACCGACTGCCGGCTAGCGAGAGGGACGAGATAGGGCAAGTGAGGAGAGAGCGAGGGAAATGGCGAAAAAGGAGTCGCGGCCAGACGAGTCGAGACCGCCCGAATCCGCCCAGAGCTGCAGATACTCTGTATCCCTATCCGTACCATCCTCGCCAAGGTACAAGATCGCAAGTACCGCTCACCCGCTCACCCGCCCACTCCGCTCTCCACCAGGCTAATCTGACCCGGCCCCACCGAAGTGGAACCTGCCGGCTGTGTGCGGCGTCAGTACAGAGTACAGATACTGTGCCTCTCCTTCTCTCGCATCGAACTGTTGTCGGACTTACTATCACCCGCTCATCGCCGCCCCACACACACACACACACACACACACCTGGACCCATCGGAGGTCCGGTCCACGTCCACACAGCCCCCGTCTACTCATCATTTCCCCCGTCTCCAAATGTCATTTCCCCTTCAACTGCGTCTCCTTATGATGTTCATGCAGCCTGAAGACTCAGACTCACTCCGTGCGTTAGTCTCCATGCACCCTTACGGATGAGCTGAGCACTGCACGAGCACGTCTTTGACGCACTATGCTTACCTAACATGCACCTCGCAAGTCAGACCTAGACGACGATCGAGCAGCGTGCGCGCAATCCACGAGCGAACCGACGAGCTGGAAGAATTGAAACGCTCCGGCCGTTTCTGATTGTCTCTTGCGATTGGAGGTCTGCAATGAAAATCTTTGATCTTCGTCGAACATCAGTAAACCAACCCTAATACTCGCGTGATGCGACTGATGCTTAACCACCCACCACCCACCACCCGCCACCCACCACCGGTAGACACCGCCACATCTCGTCGTGTCTGGTCTCGTCTCGTATCTTGCTCCCGCAGGCAGGTGCTTTTGAGACCACCGAGATATACACAATGTCGTCCACGGTCTTCTCTGCGAGCTGCGATGCTCCGCGGCCTTACAGTCCATGTGTGGCGCGCGCAATACAAAGTCGTGTTTGCGGCGGTTCTCGCCAACTCACGTTAGCAACCGTCTACGTCGACGACAATGTTCGATCGCCACCATCGCGACCATTGCTTCACCTTCCCTCGATCTCTCTTTCGGTACATGGATCAGTCCCATAGACCAGCGTCAAAGCATTCGCCCGCAGGACTGTCCAACGATATTCCTTGCCCGAAACCATCCACCTGGCTGTGTGACCTTCGTCCCATCTTGAGCATCCGAGTCATCAATTGTCTTTTCCCATGGCGTCAACCCGAAAGTCAAGCACGGCCCAGCACGTGCGACGAACCGTCGCGACATGCATCATGGCAATCCTAAATTCGCCGCTATCGCATGGGTCCTGAGGCTCCCGATCTCTGCTCCAGCCTCTTTGGAGACAGCCATGCTGGCAGAGACGACCTGCTGGGCAAATCCTTCTCGATGGTGTCGGTAAGCGCCAATAATCATCTCTGGAGCCGACGACTATTGACGCCAGCTCCGCTTAGTTCTCTGGCATCGCCGCCAAAGATGCCGGCGCCGTCCTCCCGTATCTGGCTGGCCAAGATGCACTGATATGTCAATTCCGTGGGCTGGGAGTGGCTCGAGCCGACGACAGAGGTCGACAGTGCCGGTCACGCCTTCAACCAACCCCTCTGGCCGTTGCATATGCCAGCTACGCTCCATGACGCTGCCTATTTGCTCCAGCTTGCTGGACAAATCACCAGAAGTTGTCAGCCCGCCGCCGAAACTAACCTTGGTCTGAGTAGCGTCTTCTCCGGCGCCTTCGATTCGGCTTCCTCGCGTACTCTGAGCAACGGACTGGCATTCGTCTTCTGCACATTGGCTGTCATCCGTGACATTGCGGTGCCCGTTGTCTAGCTGCGTTAGCCTTTTCCGCCTCGGAGGCTCCATGAGCCAATGTCTCTGAAAAGACGAACTTGCTGGCACTACCGGCCGTCTTCTACCTCATCTCGGCGTTCATCTTGACAGACAATGCTACGTCATACTAGACGCATACCTCAATCTGTTTCCCAGTGTACCGACAGAAGTAATTGTTGAACCCCCTCTTCCGTACCTTACTGTCACGTGGTGCAGGTTCGCCGCCGAGATCGCAGCATCAGGTGCCAGCGTTGTGCGCATCGTCTTCCAGATGCACCACCCCCCGAATCCGCTTGATGATGACACAGAGTCTGCACGAGAGGACAGTGATTTTCAATCAAACCTCGGAAGCCAGCTGACCAAAAGCGATGTAGTTGTCGATTGCGGGAATGGCGCGCCTATATTGTACAGAAGTTCTATGACATCTGATCCTATGCATTCCACCCGGTGAAGCATTTCGGTCATTCTCAAACGAGGAGCCATCTCAGGCTAGTGTTTTGTCTCACTGCGATCTAAACCACGAATTCAAATTGAAGAATTCGGTTGCTGTCTGACTCACACCCAGCCAAGAGGTCAACCAGTAGACCCATGACCTTGGTGACGATCCTCAAGACGTAAAGAGCCGGGCTTCCAAGCCAAGTCAAGCTTCTTCATCCCCCAAACTTGATGTACAAAACCAGAGTCCAACACAGACATCGAACTCACCTCGCGAGTCCATGTTCCTGGCCACGCCAGAAGTGGGTGGGAGGAAAAGAAATTCCTAGAACAACTTCCGCGACGGGTGTGGCTGAGTCTTGGCGTTGTAGTCACGGGGTATTGCGCGCGCAGCCTCAGTCTGACATGTGGCTGGCCACCCAGTTTGCTGATAGACACGGCACGACATTTCTTCAGACGACGCTCGAGACGGGATCGTCGGGGGATCCGATCTGCGCACCCGGACCCTGCAACCCAAACCCCGCGAATTGGAAATCATGAATCCTTGTATCTGTACTCTGTAAGCATTACTTGAAACCCTATCGGGGAAAAAAAGAGAGGGGAGAAAGAAGAAGAAGAAGAAGAAAAGACGAAGGAAGGTGTGGTGAACTCCATATCATCCATCGCCAGGTTTCACACTAGAGGCCACTCAAGGACCCATCCAAAGATGCCGGCCACAACGTGGGAGCACAGCCTGCGGGCGAATGCGGCGCGTGCGGCAGATGTCTTGAGGCACAATTGGCATATGGGTGTCACAGCCTTCGGGGGCCCTCCGGTGCACTTCAAGATCGTACGAGCCATCCTCCCCCTGTGTCATCGAGGTGTTGGAGGCTGACGGGTGGGCTATGTTAGTTTCACGACCGCTTCGTAAAGCGGCTGCGATGGATCGATGAAGAGATGGTACGCATCACGCCCAAAAACCCCCCAGGAGCGAGGCTTGACAAGATGTCTAAGCTCACACCCGCGTCTAGTTCCAGGAGCTCTTTAGCATCTCCCAGGCCCTCTCGGGACCCGCCAGCACCAAGATGCTGTACTGCATCAACCTTATCCAGAACGGCCTCCTCGGCGCCATCCTAGCCTTTTTCATCTGGAGGTGAGAAACCCCCTAAATGATCCTTCTCCCTCGAGCCCACGCTCCCCGGGATCCCAGAACCCCCCACCCCAAGCTGATGCCATTGATGTAGTCTCCCCGGCGCCTTGGGAATGTACGGCCTCTCTGTCGGCGTCTCGGCCATCGGCTCATCTCTTCCGCGCGCCGTCTACGCCCTCCTATCGGGCCTCAACGCCGCCACCGTCGGCATCATCGCCCTGGCGGCCGTCGAGCTCTCCAACAAGGCCATCACCGACAGGCTCACCCGCACCCTCGTCTTTCTCTCCGCCGCTGCGGGCATGATGTACAATGCACTGTGGTACTTTCCCGTCTTGATGTGCGCCGCGGGGTGCGTCACCGTCGTGCACGACTACCGCTGGGTTCACAAGCCTGCGCGGCGGGCTACCGGGATGGTGCGGGCTTTACTGGGGAAGAGGAGAGAGAGGTCTTCCGCCGCCGCAGCAGCTGAAGGCGAGGGTGCTGATCGCGGCGTCGAGCTGCAGACCACGACGATGATGGCGACGACGACCACGGCCACGGACCACAGCAAGGATATCAGGTCCGTCGGAACCTCGTCCGCCGCCGCCTTGCGGCCCTCGTCGCCGCCCGACCAGAGAACCGCCACGTCGACACCCTCCGAACCGCGGGCGGCGACCCCGTCGCAGGAAGGCCAAGTCCGCAGCTCCCTGGCCGACGGCGAGCCCCGCGTCATCCCCAAGGGATTCCGCCTTGACTTCTCCTGGAAAGTCGGCACGGCCGTTATCGCCGCCTTCTTCGCCACCTTTGTCGGCGTCATGATCGCCCGCGGCGCGGTCAAGGACCTGCCCATCCTGTACAACCTGTTCTCCAACCTCTACCTCGCCGGCACCATCATCTTCGGCGGCGGGCCGGTGGTGATTCCGCTGCTCCGCGAGTACATCGTTGTCGAGGGGTGGGTGTCGCCGCGAGACTTCCTCATCGGCCTGGCCATCGCGCAGTCCTTCCCGGGGCCCAATTTCAACTTTGCCGTGTTCCTCGGCGGGCTGACGGCGATCAACGCTGGCCACTCGGCCGCCGTGGGCGCCCTCATCGCCTACATCGCCATCTTCACCCCCGGCATGGTCCTCGTCCACGGCACCATGGGCGTCTGGGGCGTGCTGAGGAGCAGGCCGTGGGTGAAGGCCGCAGTGCGCGGGGTCAACGCCGCGGCCGTCGGGCTGATTTACACCGCCATATACCGGATCTGGCAGGTCGGATACCTCGACGAGGGCTTCCAGTCCGGTAGGAGCTTGGGCGACGACCCGTGGTGGGTTGTTGTCGCGGCCACCGCGTACGTGGGTGGCAGGTACTACGGCGTCGCAGCACCCTTTGCCATCCTTCTGGGTGCCGTGATGGGTCTGGTTCGATACGGGGTCGTCTCTGGACGGGGATGATACCGCAGCAGTGTAATTTGCCGTCAAAGACGAATGAGGTTGTTATGTTGTGAGATGTAACGCACAGCAGGCACCTGCTTCATCCTAGGCACAATCGTGGTGTTGCTACATAGCGGATCCTCAGGAAACGGCCGCACATATGGTTCAAGCACGCTCTCGGCAGAGCACCGTCATTTAGTCCACGCGTTTGTTTTGATTCTGATATGGTCAGAGGCGATATAGCTAGGTGGCGTACATGACCACCAGAAACTCCTTGTCGAATTCCCCTTGACATCGACAACGCCGGTCTGGGCATCGAACATCAAGTCTCGGACGCATTCCAGTCCCATCGTTCGCCGTTCCACGCCCCTCGCGGAAGGCCTCATTGTGACGTGACGGACTAGGGATCACTCAGATGCCCGGACCCCCTCTCAGTGGGCTCGGCGGAAGACAATCGTTTCAAAGGATGCCTGTGAGGTATGAACAACGTCTGTTCCTTTACCGGCCGAAGCAACGAGGCGGATCTCGATTGTGATTACGATCATGACGATGTGGTTTGCCCTCCTCTGTCGTCACTTGCACCGCCATCAGCGCGACTCTAACTGTGAAAGCCAGCCAACTGTCGGAGACAATCGACAACGAGAGAGGCACAGCATATCAACGAATAAAACCACGTAGTTCTTTTTTGCTCATGCAATTACACAGACACCACCTCCCCAAACTGACCCGTGCCTCACCAGATGTAGCGTCATCGCCTCTCATCAACTGGCTGTTGATGGTTCGAGACGACTCCTTCCGTTGGAGGCAAGCACCATTCACGCTCACCATGCACCCATAGAGCATGGTGTGACGGCGAGCTTGCTGCAGATAAGGGCGTGTGGGGGGGGATTTCACCTTCTTGACGTCGATGTCGACGTCGTAGGCGTCGCCGTCCCGAGCGCACGGATTCCCGAGCGGAAGATCCAGCACAGATACGGTGCCATTGACATGCGCCGAGTCGTTGATCTACATGGACCACGGCCGCTGCTGAGGCGGCGAGGGCGAGAACTGCAGACCGGGGGGAGGAGACAGTGCATTGCATACACGCACAGCAGGAGGCGACGGCGGCGGCGAAGGCGATACGGACCAGAACATCGCTGGAAGGGAGGTGGCGGCCTGTCAGGACGCTTCGATTCAAAGTCGGGTTGCTGGTTGGACGGTCATGGATCGTGGTCTCAGCCCCTGATCGATATGTTCTAGAAAGGGCTCCCATGCGAGCACCCGATGGACAACCCTTGATTTCCCCTTGGCCTGCAGTGAAGCAGGCACTCTTATCGCGGATGAACTGAGCCGAACCAACGTGCACAACAGGATTTCTAGTCCAAGGGATATGTAGAGTGAGACGAGGACCTTGGCGGACACGGCCGTAGGTATACTGGCGATATCACATGAGTACCAGTTGGACGGGTTCCGACACTGGTTGTTCGTGGCTTTTAAGATTGGCTCGAGGTCTGCTGAAGTGTGAACTGGGCCACACAAACTTGCCAGTCGGAGGTTGTCCGCAAATGAGCAGGATCTCGTACCCCGCAAACTCGTTGCAGTGATACATGAACCAGATAATCATCTGGACGAAAGACAGTGGCTTGTCGTCACTGTGTCAGACCCGTTGATGGCGTGGCCCCAATGTTTGACAAAACGCGCTGTTCGCGAAAGAAATTATTCTGGATGCGGTGCGAAAAGGGCCAAGAAGGTTCAGGTAAATGCACAGTAGAGAGATCTAATAGAGAGGAGCATGTCAGCCATCGCCCACGATACCATCATAGTCCACGTCCAACCCGTCCAACCGGGACTGTGCTGTCGTCAACGACGAGGTGAGGCGCCTGGACCAATACAGGCCCTCCAAAGTGCCGCGCCGCAGGAGCGGTTGGAGGACTGTTTGATGCAGGTTCCAGGGTGCCCTGTCCTGGCTGCCGGAAAAAGAAGTGTGCTCCGTTCGTCGTGCAGAATGGCGTTTGACTGCTCATAAGGATTCGGTGGGGGAAATTCTGTTTGAGATGGTCGAATAATGCCCATATCGCTTTCTGGCAACATTGCATTAGATGATCTCTGTGGCGATTTCGATGTTCATCTCATGAATAGGCCACGCACGCGATCTGCCAGAATTCTCTCTTTGTCTGCAGTGGCGAAGATTGGACCCTGTGAGCGTCGCCAGAGAGGACACGATCCATGGAGGGGAGGGTCGTGATGGCCGAAACTGGGCACTCCGATGGAGGTCTCGTGCCGCAGGATCTGGCTGCCCCCTCGTCACAGGGCGACAAGCGTCCTGTCGTTGTCTTCAGGGTCTCGGTCGTCGTCAACAAAACCAAAGGAATGGCTCGACCTGTGGGACCAAGGAGTTCGGTTGATTGTCTGATAGCATTCGATGCAATCTGTCAGGGTTCGGGCTGCGGAGCCAGCCCATATCAAGGGGGAAGCTCGACGAACAGGATGCAAAGAACTGGGCGACGGCCCCTACCGCGAGGGTTGTCGGTGTCGTGTCGGGTCGTTGGCGTCGTCCACGAAGGTTGGGTCGCAACCTGGCAACGTTACGGACGTGGACAAGGATGGAGTGGTTCTGTTGAAGGGAAACCCGCTTAGTCCAGGGTCGTGGGTGGTTGGTGAGATATTGCGATAAGTCCAGGATGGTTGACGAATCAAAGAGCCGAGGGAGGAGGGTCGACCATCGCCTAGAAGTCGCCTCGACGAGCCCACAGTCGTTTTCCAGAAGACCTTCCTTTTTCTGTGACGATGCTAAGAAACGCCACCTGCAGCTGGACAAGGCGGGACGTCTCAGCCACCCGGAGACATACAGTCGTTGGATGCTATTATCGTGAGACAACTGGCCGGCCGTGGTAGTGTCGGTGGAGGCGGGCGCAGTGTGAAAAGGCGGAAAGGGCGCACGGGGGGAAGGGAGGAGGGTGGTCCTGTCTTCGGAGGGTGCCCAACAGCGGGTTGTTGTCGTACGGAGAAGAGAGAGTTTTGGGTAACATGGAGAGAGATAGCAGAAACGCCAAGAGGCCAAGAGCGCGGAGAAAGGTTGATTGCGTGGGCTTCCAAGAGAAAGCCAAGAAGAGCCAAGAGTGTGGTCATGCCGTCTTTATATAGCGCCAGCGATATCCTCCTGCCCGAACGGGAGTCGAGAGCAAGTTGTGCTGTTGCACGGGGCATCCTGCAATGCGCCGAGATGATTCGACTAGCTCTGGGCGAGGTCGTGGCCACTGCCGACACCCGTCCATTCTCCAATCTCGAGTTGGGTGGGAGCAGGGGTTCGCCAACGGCCGCTTGGTATCTGTGTCTGTACGGAGTATCTGTATCCGTATCTGTATCCGTATCCGTGCCAGACAAGACGAGAATTAACCGAGGGCTAGAAGGGCTAGGGGCTAGAGGAGGACGGCATACCTAGACCTGCCGCGCAATCAGCCGCGATGAGAGGGAGTGAGTTCGCAAAGGCCTATCGCGTGACAGTGAGTACATCCAACAGTTAGTCTCCCCACTCTCGTCTGCTGCTGCATGCGTCGTCCTGCTTGCCGCGAGGTGCGAGGATGACCCTCCCTGACGCAATCATCAGCTTGCAAAAGTTCCTGACATGACACTTGACGTATGCGAACGAGGGAGCATGGTGCTTGATAGAGTTTCGAGAGGGAAAGCCACTTCCTCGCTCGAAAAAAAACAAAACAAAAAAAACCAACCCTCCTCGGGAGCGAGCCCATGATGCTGTGTGGAAACGTTGGTGTTGACTGGATGGAGTTGGGAAGCCGAAAAGGGAGCGTTGCTTCGCAGAGGGAAGGACTTGGGGGCACGCATATCGTCTTTAGTTTGCCAGTCGGTGACGAGGGATCCCAGCTGCTTGAGGGCCCCGACCAGCTGGCAGCTCCTTCTTCATCCAGGGGATCTAGCGCGAGGGGTCACTGGTGGTCCGTGCTAGCGCCAATCCAAACCTTAATCCCCGGTGCGTCTTAGCACGTGACTGCTTCGCTCCGACGCCCCAAGTCAACCCCAATTCAATCTCTTCTCTCTCGGGTCCTCCCACTGCGCATCTCCCTGGCCATTTGTCCACAGATTATTGCCACTTTTTTCTTCCAAAGATCAAAGTACAAGCAAGTGGTTGGGTGAGTAGGTCTGCAGGCATTCTACAGAGTATCTGTATAATGTCAGCT
The DNA here is from genome assembly GCA_006783085.1 of Colletotrichum shisoi. NCBI lineage: Eukaryota > Fungi > Ascomycota > Sordariomycetes > Glomerellales > Glomerellaceae > Colletotrichum > Colletotrichum shisoi. Next base: position 17,655 of record PUHP01000463.1, read on the forward strand.
TGTTCCAACTGTGCGAGGTTTCCGGCAACACAGACGAAAGACGGCCCATCCCCCGCGAAACCCCCATCTCACATAACGCCAAGCAGCCCGATACGATGCGCCAAACTCTCACACATACGGACGGGTACATATTAGGGGAGCAAAAGTGCTATGCAGGCCTTTTGTTAAGCTGGGCGCTTCCGCGTCTATCTCGGACTTGATGCCAGTCACCACATCAACCTCTGGCTTCCTTTCGCGTCTGACTGCCCCATCCCTGCCCCAGTTCTGCATTGACCCTCCGTGTTTACAGTAATCTTCATTCTCACAGACAAGGTTGAGACCATCGTGCCTCCGACGAGTCCACTTCGGCCCCCCATTCACTAACGTAAGTGGCACCTCAACACGCGGTACCGGCTCCCTTGCCGACCTCGCAATGTCTTCTCAAGTCGGTCGGTTGCAAAAGATGATGGTTGCGACGAGCAGGCATCCGATGACCTGGCCGTCTACCTGGGTTTCCAGGCGTGCTGCGACATCAAGCGTTCACTCAACGTGACATCCAGCTTTCGGCGAGAAAGCATCTTACATTGCGATTCCACGCCAATGAAGTCAATGCCTCTTTATTATTGAAGCCGGTGATGACATGCTCGTTTTCCATTGTTTTGGTTTGCTCCTGTCCAGAATGTCACTGGTGGCTGCCAACTCATGTTGCGGACGTACAATCGATTCGGTTTCTCGATCCACAGAGAACCCACAAGACTGGGGTCAACCAGCATTGTACCCGCCATGTCTCTGGTTTACTAGCAACGACCCTCTCAGCGTATCCGATTGCGAATGGTAACATAGCAAGGATGCTATTACCCTATCCCAGCGCCTTGCGTCTTGCAGTCCTGACAAGCCTACCCCCCCTTCCCGCCTCTCTTCTTGGCTGTCGAGATTACCCAGCAATTGGCCAATGTCTCGTCATCGCGGATTTCCTCCCCCTCTCGGTTCCCTGCGTCCTGAGCATGGTCGTACGGCGCCGAGACCTCGTAGTCGCTGTGTCTCGACTGGCGATGTATGCCCCCAGTCGTCCGGACCAATCCTTTTCCGCTTGCATATCTTCTTCTGCCCTCCGTACACACCCCTTGATATCGGCTGCATGCCTGACCGAGAAGGTCGATCCTGTCGAGGAGGGAGCCAAGACGTCGCCCAGACGACCTAGACTGGGTATGAGCCCGAAAATCACCATGGGCACCTTGCCACCTGCCAGACTATTCACATCATCCAAAAGTGGCAGCCCATCGTGTGGTGGCGGCCGTGAAGCACCCGGCTGGCATCTGGGCGCCGGCAATGTGGCACCGCTGATAAGCGATCTAGCACTTCAAAAAAAGGTTTAATTGTCGGCCTGTCCCACGGGCTCGAAGTGTCCTTTTCGTGTCGTGGTCTCCAGCTCTCTATCCAAGTCCCACACGACATCGTCGTCGTCCGTCCAGAGCACAATGGCGAACGAGAAGAACGACGCGCCCGTCACCCCCACTGAGGTGGGGAGGACCCAGGGTCTCTTGACCGACGAGAAGCTTCCTGCTGTAAGCATCTCAACGTCTCGCGGCATCACCACGCAGTGATCGGAGCGCAGACTAACGATGCCAAAGGATGCGCATACCCATGAGATTAGCCGTTTGGATTCTGAGGAACAAGTCTTCGAATCGTAAGCCGTGGACTGCCTACAACTTCTCGAGCTCCACCTCATTCTAACCTTGCACCAAGTCATCTCAACGTTACTGAGGATGATCTCATTGAGGCCAAGGCCATCGCCGCCAACCTCACACTAGAGGGAGTCCAAAAGGTCAGACAAGAGTGGCCCGGAAAACCTTGCGACATTTGTGACTGACAAATGATGCAGATGATGAAGAACGTTCTCAGAATCCATGATCGCGACCCCAACTTCCCTCACACTGTTCTTATGAAGATCCACGAGTTCCTTGGTGAGCGGTTAACCAAGTCATGAGACGGACAACTGGCCCGATACTAACAGCATGGCAGACAACGAGAACGTGTTCGAGAACCCCGAGAAGCACGAACAGATCATTTGGGAGATGAAGTTGGAGGCTGCCCTGATCACGAACAACAGCCCCTACTCCGAAGTTCGAGCTGTCGTCGACAACAAGGATGACCCTAGTCTTCCCTGCGGAACGATCAGAGCGTGGACGATCGGTATCTTATTCTCCGTTTTCCTGGCTTTCATCAACCAGGTGAGTGATGGCGACGATGCTACTGTCTACATGGCAAACGCAGGCGGTCTTGATCGTTACAGCGCCGCTGGGATAACTGTAAGCAACTCCAGTGGCTAACCTTGACATTAGCTCTTCAGTATTCGTCAACCGGCCATCAGCATCGAGTCCAATGTCGCCCAGCTGCTGGCCTTTCCTATTGGTAAGGCCTGGGAGAAGGTCATGCCGAACGTCGTCTTCACTGTCTTTGGTCACAAGCTGCCACTCAACCCCGGACGATTCAACAAGAAGGAGCACATGCTCATCGCCATTATGGCCAACACGGCCAAGAGTCTGCCGTACACTCAGTACATTGTCTGGACACAAGTGCTTCCCCAGTACTTCAACCAGCCTTACGCAAAGAGCTTCGCCTACCAAATCCTGATTGCCCTCTCCACCAACTTCATCGGATACGGTCTGGCCGGTGAGTAGCAACATATCTTGCCAGAGATTGGGCCCCCGGAACTGACTGAATGACAGGTTTGACCCGACGATTCATTGTGTACCCCTCCTACTGCGTCTGGCCTGCCTCGCTTGTCACCATCGCCCTCAACTCAGCCCTTCACAACGAGACCAACATTGCGGTGCCTGGACCCTTCAAGAGGCTGTACTCCATGACTCGCTACAAGTTTTTCTTGTGGTCTTTCGGTGCCATGTTCATCTACTTCTGGTTCCCCAACTACCTCTTCGAGGTTCTGACCTTCTTCTCATGGATGACGTGGATCGCCCCCAGCAATCACAACCTGGAGATCTTTACGGGATTCCGCAATGGCTTGGGCATGTTCAACCCCTGGCCTACCTTTGACTGGAACGTCATGTTGTTCGACAGCGTCGATCCCTTGGTAAGCAGAAATTAGACCCCTAGGTGTTTCGACAGGACCAGAAACACCCGTGTGTGCCTGTGACACTTGATATTGACTATTGGCCAGATGGTCCCGGCTTTCTCCACCTTCAACCGAACCCTCGGCATGTTCCTGCTCGGATTCGTTATCATGGGACTCTACTTTACCAACGCCTGGAACACTGCCTACCTCCCCATCAACTCCAACCGTGTCTACGACCACTTTGGCAAGCTGTACAACGTCTCGCGTGCTCTCGACGAACGCGGCATGTATGACCACGCGAAGTACATGGACTACTCGGCCGCCTACCTTGCCGCCGCCAACACTTTGGTCTATGGTGCCTTCTTCGCCATGTACGCCGCTGCTGTTACGCACGTTGCCATCTTCCACCGCTACGAGATCATGATGGGTTTCAAGAACATTTGGGCCAGCATCCGCCGTAAGAAGACTGTCCCGGAGGATGGTGACGAGGGCGAGTACAAGGATGTCCACAACCGTCTCATGGCCGCCTACCCTGAAGGTAAGCACGCTAGATACAATACTGAGGAACGCAATTCAACTAACTCTCTCTCAGTTTCGGAGTGGTGGTACCTAGGAACCCTCATTGTTGCAGCAGGACTTGGTTTTGCTGGCGTCGCGGGATGGCCTACCTACACCACGCCAGGCGTCGTCCCCTACGGTATCTTCTTGGCTGTCATCTTTGTCATCCCCATCGGGATTATCAAGGCTATGACCGGCGTCGAAGTTACGCTCAACGTCTTGGCCGAGTTCATCGGTGGTATGTGGGTGCAGGGCAACGCGCTTGCCATGAACTTCTTCAAGTCCTTCGGGTAAGTCATCCGTTTCCTTACGTGCACACGTGAATATTCCATGCTGACCGTATCAACAGTTACGTTACCTGCGCTCACGCTGTCCATTTTGCGAACGATCTCAAGGTCGCACACTACCTGAAGATCCCGCCTCGTCAGACCTTCGCCTGCCAGATGATTGCCACCCTCATCTCGACCTTTGTGTGCACCGGTGTCATCAACTTCCAAGTTCAGATTCCCAACGTTTGCACTCCCGAAGCGCCCATGCGTTTCTTCTGCCCCGGTCCGAACACCTTCTTCACCGCCGCCGTCCTTTGGGGCACCATCGGTCCTATCAAGGTCTTCGGTCACCAGGGACAGTACAACTATCTCCTGCTCGGCTTCCCCCTTGGAATCATCCTGCCCATCATCTTCTACTTCCTCATCAAGTGGTCCCCTAGGAACCGTTACCTCCGCCAGTTCCACCCCGTGGCCCTCTTCTACGGCGGTGTCAACTGGGCACCCTACAGCTTCTCCTACGCCTGGCCTGCTGTTCCCATTGCGTGGCTGTCGTGGATCTATGTCAAGAACCGCTACTTGGCCTTCTGGTCCAAGTACAACTTCGTGCTCTCGGCCTCTTTCTCCGCCGGTATCGCCATTGCTGGCATTATTATGCTCTTCACCGTGCAATGGCTCGGCGCCGATGTTGAATGGTGGGGTAACAGCCAAGTCAGTGCTGGTTGTGAGGGCACGGCGTGCACTCTGAAGACCCTGGCCGAGGGAGAGCGATTCTACCCCTGGTGGAACCCGTCCCAGGTCCCGGCTCCTTAAGCTGCTTCATCGGTCCTTGTCTCACTGGGCTTTCCTGCTTTCGTCGGACACTTAACGATGGTGGTTGGACATTTGGGGTTAGGCTACGGCTTGTCCGTTGGCAACGCTATTATTCGCGCATACTCGTTGGTCAAGTATTTTTATGAATAGACGGGAGAGTCAGAGAGAGGGAAATAAAAACCCTCGCTTGGGCTGGCTTGTAGTTTTGAACTGTTTTTTTGATATCCATCCATGTTTGGCGCGGAGGGTCACCCCCTCTTACAATGACATGATAATACCAATCATTATATTCTACTAGTGACTCGCCTCTATACCACTGGCCCATTATATTGCCCAAACATGGAAGTTGAGCAGGTGTCAGTATAAAATCGAGTGACCGGAGGTCTACTAGTGGACGTAGCCGTTGTTTTAGTGGGATAAATGGGGTTAAAAAAATTGATTGAGGAATTGGAAGGCTGGGATAACACAGGCTTCTTGTTGGCAAGATGCAAAGTTCCCTATCTTTTGAACAAACCATCCAAAGACAAGTATTTTGGAGTCGTATACGGGAAAAGAAACACTGTGAATGCCACGATCTGGCTAGGTTTTACGAAATCAAAACGACGAAAAATGTGAGGCATGCGTAGGATATCTCCGCGTCAGGCAAAGGTGACTGACTATAAACGCATATTGCTCCAGAGCAGTCTGAGTGAAAAGGAAACGTGGTGAGCTTCACAGCGTTGTTGTTTTTATTGAATTTTCCCTTCTCTTTCTGGGAGTTGCAAGAGGATTGGTGTATACGAAACGATTTGTAAAAAGAGGCGACGATGTTCTTTCACAAGTTCGAAGCCGTGTGGTGGATCTGCACGACACCGTGCCATCAAACTCCAAGTGCTAACCTAGCCTCACTTACATCAAATGGGCTCTGGTGCCACTACCGAGTCGTTGAGTGGCAACCTCACGTCCGCAGCGCGCGCAGGAATGCTGAACATCCTTGAACGATGTTACAGCGTAGGGAATGAACACACCGATGGCGGTGGTGCGGAAGAACATGGCGGCCATCCAGCTGAGACGAGCGGTAAGCACGATGTCGTAAGAACAGAGGGCGGAACATTGCCTTTCACTGGGATCCCTTCCCGACCACGTGGTCAGTGTTGGTGGGCAAAACCGCTCTGCACCCAGGGCACTCGATGAACGCCGGCCATCTTCTCAAGAGGGCAACAGGCACAACGTCGGACTGGGCCGTTGACCCATCAGCTTGCCCATGATGGCATAACTGAGCGATATGGCAATGGCTAGCGTTGCAAGCGCTGGCGTTCGCGCAAACAGTCGAAGAGGCAGGAGTGTGCATGGCTTGGTATCGGGGCAGAGGGGATCGAATGCTCGAGCCTTCGGGAGGCTGGTCTTGGGCCATGGTTTCTAATGAATGTTGTCAACTCGGAGAACTTCAAGGATGACCGGAAGGGAAGACTTACCAAAGTAAGTCTTGTTCGTATCTAGACTCAGAAGAATATCTAGGGCCACGGCTGGATATTCGTATTTTTCCTCTCCGACCACAAGGCCAGGAAATTCGAGGGAGGGAACGGCGCATTTGAATAGAGAGGTGTATCGCAGAAACCAAAGTCTTGTCACCCAATCCTCATATCCCATCATTCGTATCGCTATGAAACATGACAGTCTTACATACGTCAGATGTATGGAGAGGCGTTAGTTAAGATGCTACCGACAAGAGCTTCGGCTTTCTTCTTCTTGGCCAATTACACGACGAGGGAAATGCCGCTGGCAGGAACAGTGGGCGTTCCCCCGCCATTCGGTATCCCAGATTGAATGGCTTCGATTCCCTTTCCAGTCGATGGAATCCTTCGGGAACAGAAGTAGTCCTCTAAATGCTGCTGTCTAAACGCCCCAAAATAGCAATAGAAGTTCGTGTTGCTTGCCGACCCCCAACCAACCAGCAAGTACATGCATGCCAAGTACTACGATGCGTGTTCTCCGAGCTCTCTGTGGCCTGCTCGCATCGTGTAGCGAGAAGGGGTTCGACGGGACGACCTGTTATTTCATGGCGTTCCGGAACGAGTCAAGGGACGAAGTTCGTGACACAACGGGCTTGGCGGCGGATACCACCGAGTTGTTCGGTCTCGATCGACAGTCTGATAACAAAGGATTCAATGTCGAGGATTGGAAGGAAAAGGGAAGGAAGAGTAGTCTGTTTTTTCTTGACGAGCCAGAGCAACGGGGAGCGTCGTGGTGAGGACAAACGTTTATAGACACAACGGTAAAATGCAATGACTGAACACCCCATGGAAGTGCTCATGTATCAGGTGATTTGTTCCAAATGCTGGCTCTGGGACGGCCTGACGTTGGATCAGAACCCTTGACACTTCCCATACCCACTGGCAGGTGACGCGGCAACCTGTAGCAGCAACCCGTTCATCATCGACATGGGACGGGTGTCTAGTTCACGTCATGGAATCAACACATGCATCCAAGACATCGTTTCCGGCAGAACTGCCTGAATCAGAACGCACAACAATCATTGGTATTTGGCTCACTTGCGGTCCTCGTGCAACTGATTATGTAACATTACCACTTTGATAGCTGTTGCTTTCAAGCCCGAGGTGCCGTTGCGTGTTTTGGGTCCGAGATCGTGTCTAAAGAAACTTGACCCAATCCAAAATTTAGAACTCAAAACTCTGAGCTTTGGATACCAGTCTCATTTCCATCATCTCTTTCAAGCACAGCATCGAACGAATTCTTCAGAAGAAAATATTGTTCACCACTCGAATATTGAAGTATAATCTAGGTGTCCTTACACTGGACCCTTGTTATCTTGGAGAACATCCTTCCACCATTCTTCATGTCCCTCCGACTTACATAAGCCATCCCAATCAGCTTCTGTCAGGCCTTTATCCCTCAGGTTCTCCCGGTGAAATATGCGAGCTTTCCTCTTCATGGCGTCCGCCTCCGGCGCTCCGTACACGAGGTCCTCCGCGCCATCTCGCCCCGGAATCGTGAGCAGCGGTTTCAAAGACTGGGTTGGTTTCGCTTGCACCTCCAACAGCTGTCGAAGATAAGGGAAGAACCAATTGTTTTTCCACCAGTCCCTTAGTCTCTCCTCCTTCAGTCCGTTGCGATGCGCATTGTGATGCACCATCACCGGCACGGAGGTGCTCCAGAAGTCCGTGTACAGCGGGAGGTCATTCCAGCCCAGGTGGACGTTGACGCCGGTCTCCTCGAGGGGGCTGCGCATCCCAATCATGTCCTCCGGAACACCAGAGACTCTTGGTGGTATGATGCCCCTTTCTGCTGCGGTATCTCGAAGTGCGGAGCCATTGCTCAGCACGACGTAGAGGCCGTCATCCTCCTCGAACACAGTGGGAGTGAATAGGTCTTGGACGTAGTCCAAGCCGACGCCGAAATCGTGTTCCTGTTGCTCCTTGGCCGCATCTTCCGGATGCTCGGTCTGGTTCTTGACCCACTGGGCGTGATCTTCTCGTTTCGAAGTCCGCCAAATTTCTTGCTCGCCGAATATCTCGGCAAAGATGCCTTGGTCGCTGAATATGTCTAGCCCGGCAGCGCGCTTGGCTACAACCTTCTCTTGGGCACGGCGAAGCATGCGCCGCATCTCGCCGACGGGGCCGATGATGCTGCCGCTGTTGACATAGCGTGGGCGGCGGTCGTGCATCTGCTCCGGATCCTCGTCCGTGTGCGGGCCGTACATGTCTTTTCTTGCGCTAGACTCGGGAAGTTGGTCGCAGTGAGGGTCGGAGCCGAGGCTGGCATCAGGCCAGCACCTCTTCTGAGTCGAAATGATGATGGACTGCCGTGGCGTGGGGCTCCTCTTGCTGGAGTCGGAAGAGAACCATGAACGGGGCTCACTCCACCCCTTGCGAATGCGCTCGTCTGCGGCATCGTTCTGCGCCATGTATCGTCGGATTAGGATAGAAGGTGGAAGCTGAAACCAGACATCATAAGCATCGGCAATCAGGACGAGGTCGTCAGGTCCAAGGCGCTCGTCCTCAGGGGCATCGTCAGAGGTGATGGCGTCCAGAAAATCGAGAGAGCCGTCAATCTTGCCGAGATGGGAGCCGCCGAACCCTCCGGGGCCCTTGTTGAAGTCGCGGCCCCAGTTCACGATGACGGGACTGGGATAGCCAGAAACAAGCGCCGACATGAGCATCTTGCAGAGGTTGGGCGACGGGCTATCGGCCGGAACGATTATTCGGAGGCGCCGAGAGCCGCCCTGTTCTATTGAAGAAAGAGATGCCAGCCCATTTCCTTGGGGACTCAGATGGGAACCCTTTACATCCGTGTGGCTCTGGCTGTGTTAGGAGCATGCCGTGTCGACAGAGTAGATAGGCAACTCACGACAGTGAAAAGCAAAGCAGAAAAGAGCAACAAAGGAGCCACGAGAGAAAGCATGGCCTTGGGCGAGAGCCTCTGGAGCCTTCTCGAGAGACAAGATCTCAGGGGCGGGGTCGGAGACCGCAAGGCCTCGGCGTCACCCTCGGCATTCAGCTTGCTGTAAGCCGGCGAGCGTGGGCTACGCGCCCATGTCAAGGCACCGGCGGCCAAGTCTTTAACGGCCGACATCTTCGGCCTATGTGGGTAGTAAAAGGAGAGAGCGTGTCGAGATATGCGGAGCAGCTCAAATTCCGTGAAGAAGCATGGCAACTCTTTTCGACAACTCGCGGGGACACAGGCAACAAAGGAGCGCAACCCCCAGCGTTATTGAGATGGATGGAAGAGGGAACGGGACGCACCGTCTCTTTTATTCGGCAGAGGATTCTGGGCAGTGTTGCCCGCTGCCTGGATGGCAATCTCTGTCTCTTGACGGTCATCCGCGTGATAAGCCCCTGGGCAAAGGGTTGGCGGCGGTTGTGCGGCTTCGAGCTGGATGAAGGACCGACTGATTGGGGCGTCATCCATGCATATGAACCCAAGACATTACAAGTATGAGCCGAGACGGACGCGGTCTGTCGTGATGGCCCCAACCCGTCCGGGCCTGTCCAGGCCATCCCGGCTTGCATCGGATGATTCGGATCATTCTGCTCCCATCAATGTTCCAGCCCGACCCATGGTAATTAATTTCATTTGAATTATGATACTTTCGTTCACCTGGGTATATATATAGATCCCAGCAGACCCTTTCATTTTATATGCTTAGTCCTAGGGAATAAGAGGCACTTATAGATACGATTCCTGCGCCCCATGGTCATGGTACGGTCTGAGTTGGTGTGGCCACTGGGATGGCCTGCGTCCTGTCATAGGACAGGTGGTCTTGCCGAGGGATGGTCGTCGGTCTTACTACGGTATCAGGCCAAAGTTTGACTAACCCCCTTGTCAGGTACCAGTGGGGCTGACCCAACCGGACCCATTATCCCATCGACGGCGAGAAGGCTCCAGGTGCGGGGTAACCACCAATAATAACCCCTAAAAGGATTAAAAATGTACAATACCTCTATTTACGCCTATTTTTGGTTATGCCAGAGGTACC
>PUHP01000464.1:0-27608 GCA_006783085.1 Colletotrichum shisoi
TACTAGGAATAGCCTTACTTAGCCGCCGCGGAGACAAAGTTGTTATAGCTACCTAATTTATAACGTAGCCCTCTATAGAGGAGGAAATTGCTAGTACCTCTGGCATAACCAAAAATAGGCGTAAATAGAGGTACTGTACATTTTTAATCCTTTTAGGGGTTATTATTGGTGGTTACCCCGCACCTGGAGCCTTCTCGCCGTCGATGGGATATGTCGCGATGCCCGTGAGGGCATCGTGCAGCCTCGTGGAGCCCGGAATCCGGAATAACCTTTATTCCGGCCGGACCCAGCTCGGCCCCACTTGGTCAGTGGGTTATTTAGTCGCGCCGAGACGAGACGGGTGGTCTCACACGTAGACAATACAAGCCGTTTTCTCATGTCGATTCCCACCCGAAGGTTGCCTCTGCGACACATAAGTACCTCCATTTGCTCTACTTCCACCTACAAGACGCGTACCCCCACGCACCAGCTGCTACCAGCTATATCCCTCTTAAAAGGTCACCATCCAAGCGCTCCACCTAGGAATTAAACCTAAAGCTTTAGGTTACAGCAACAAGCTTAGGATATTAGCGTCACCAAAGAAGCAGTTACGCCAACAACCCCAAAATGTGACGCTGATAGGATTTGAACCTAACTGACCATAAGTACCTCTATTTGCTCCGGCCGGCCGGCTCAGCTGTAGGGCTGAACTGTCCGCAGTGTCTCCGAACTATGTATGGTTACCCATTCTGATGACGAAGTATCCCATCGACGGCGAGAAGGCTGCACGTGCGGGGTACCAGCCAAACAGAGACTAACCCGAAATAGATTTTGTATAGTACCTAGGGCTCTAGTAGATTTACCTACCCTAAAGGTATAAGTAGTGTTGCTCTACATATAAAGATAGAAAGATTTGCTAATGCACTGTGTGCTTCTACTTAATAAAGTAGTGCAGAGAAAATAGTGGGTATGCAGCCTTCTCGCCGTCGAGGGGATAAGTGGCATGTTGGGGTTGTTGGCGTAACTGTCTCTTTGTGTAAAGGGTGCATGCACCTAAGTACCAGGGAGCGAACTGAGCCGCCCCCGCCATCGGCGCGGCAACTGTCTTCTGGCCATCGGCTTTCCAAAGCCATTCTACGCCATTGATTCTCCGAATCCAACATCTCGATGCCGGCCGATCGGGGAATTTTCAACAGAGAGGTACGACCGATGCAGTTCCCCAAGCTCCCGGCAAGGGTCGTGTACCTTCATCTGAAGAACCCGACGAAACGCAATGCCCTGAGTCTCGAGATTCTTGAGAACCTCCGCACGCAGCTCCTCTCGCATCTTACATCACGAGCGACAGGGAGGCTCCTTACCCTCCCTGCTTTCAAACCCTCGATCCTCTCCGAACTCGAAGCTGCAGGCGGGCACGCCGGATCTGGCTCAGGTGGCCCGTCGAAACACAGCTGGCTTGTTGATGCCGCGGAGTGGAAGCGCCAGCGGGATGACTTGCCCAATGTGATGGTCCTTCGCAGTTCCGGGCCCGTCTTCTCGTCGGGCCACGACCTGAAGCAGCTCGCGTCTCTCTCCGACGTCGAAGTGAGGCGGACGTTCGCCCTGTGCGCCGAGGTCATGTCCCTCATCCGCCGCAGTCCCGCGCCCGTTGTCTGTCCCATCCAGGGCCTTGCGACCGCGGCCGGGCTGCAGCTCGCGCTGTCGACCGATTATCCAATCGCCCTCTCCACCACCAAGTTTCAGCTGCCTGGTGCGAGCATCGGACTCCCGTGCACGAGCCCCGCGACCGCCGTGTCACGCCGTCTACCACCTGGCCAGGCGTACCGGCTTCTGCTTTCCGCGGAAGCCGTCACGGCGGACGACATGCGGGGCGCCGTGGACGTGGTGCCCACGCCTGACCATGCCGAGTCCACGGACACCGCTGCCGCGGCTTTGGAGGGGCGTGTAGCGGAAGTGGTGGAGCGGCTGGCGGGGTCTGCGGGACAACCGATGGCTCTTGGGAAGTGGGCGTACTGGACGCAACTCGGTATCAGAGGAGCCGGCGCCGACGAGGGAGGAGCCGACGGGTATGAGGAGGCCGCGAGCTGGGCCGGGGGCGTCATGGCACTGCATGCGCGGAGTGCCGACGCAAAGGAGGGCATCGCGGCTTTCACGCAGAAGCGGAAACCGGCGTGGCGGGCGTAATGACGCGGACCACTTGGTTCCGGCCCTCCACGCTCCACGGCCCCGCTTCAGCGGACACTCGGCCGGCCCGGTCCGGTCCACCCGGACGGACCCCGCACATGAAAAAAAATCTTGATCAAAAACTTGCAAAAACCCAATCGCTTCCACTGCTGCTGTCCAAGATGATCCTCTGACCAACGCGGGGCTCGAACCCGCAGCCTTCAGATCGCTACCAAGTAGAAGTCTGACGCGCTACCATTGCGCCACCCGGCCGGTTTTCTTGCGCTGAGCTGTTCTGCAACCCTCGAGTGGGAGTGGAGTTGCTCAGTGTTGATCACAAACCAACTCAAGGAGGTCATCGCCAACCTATGGCCTATACCAACAGCTACCTACAGCTGTCAGCTGTCTACAACGGTGTATGACTACAGAAAACTCATCTCCCTGACGGAAATTTCGACTTTGTGTTTCCTCACTCTTTGTGGCTGTTCTTCAAAATGTCTGTCATCACTCGCAGCCCCGCGGTTGCTCCGAAGCTCTGGGGACGACATGCCCTATACTGATTTGCACCTGCGAGGTTGACTAACTTACGCCCCCTTTAGGTGAACTTCTGCTGCAGTTTTTAAAGTCATCCAAGTACTTGGCAAGAAACGCAGGCAAGCTGCTGATGGGGCGAGTTCCTGGAAACTGGCGGATCGAAGTGTCATCATGAATCGTGACGAAATCATCGTTGACAAAACTCCAAGCGATGTAAGGCTGGGATCGAGCTCGGGGTCTTTATGTTGCAAGCTGGAAGGGAGGAGCTTGTAGAGCCGGCCGGCTTTGGCCGCCGCCGTTGATGTACCTGCGCTCCCCGGGCGCAAGCAACGTCCAAAGGTGGTTGAAAGTGATGACATCACGAGCGACAAGTTGACCGCTGACGGCAAAGGGGCCCTCTATCTCACGTTTAACAGTTTCTCTCATTGTGACAAGAATCTTGCTAACTGTCTTGTCCTACTCCTCAATGATGGCCTTCTCGAAACGCTTCTAGCGCCAGAGAAATGGGTAGAAAGGCGCCAGGGATGTAAGATATTCGAGATAGTGGAGGCTGAAAGATGTCGACGAGAACCTTGCGAGCCGCTGTGATGAACCTCGATCGAGCAAACGGAAGCAACGTACTGCTTTCGCCCGGACTGACTGGACGTCGGATGACCAGAATATCGCCGGCTTCGTCCCCATCGTCTTTTTTCAACTTCTGTAAGGTCAACGCCATAAGAGCGCTCGGTCATCCAATCTGCACAGCACTGACACTTCCTGGGGTCCTCATAGAACTCTTGAACAATGACCTCTGGGTATCTTTCGCTGATCTTGACATTCTCATCGGCACAGAGAGTATCTGCCAAGTATCCGTCAACACCGTAGTCCCTGTATGACTTGGACGTATCATTGACGCGGAATTTCACAGACATTGCAATGAGCTGAATGTGAGCGATCCTCGGGGTTTGGATGATGAAGACGAATAAAACAATCACGACTCAAGGTAGATCGGAAGGATGTAAAAATATTCGCAACCATCTAGAGACTAGGCAGCATCTGCGGCATCCGGCCAGGGAATCCAACCAGACAAGACATGCCGGTAGCTGCCTCAAAAAAGAGCATACAAACATGATACTGATTTCCACACTGCCAGGCGCCAAAGGGTTCTTAGTGGGACAAATTTGTGAGACTGGTTCGTTGGCTTATGGTCACGACGTCACCAGACGCGGGGTTGCTCCAGCTGTTGAGCATCGCCGAGGGACAATGTTTAAAAATGTTACAAACTGTATAATTGATGACAATCTGCTGAAAATGAAAGCTCAAACACTAGGCCTGGCTTTTGAGAATCCTCTGAAGATTTGTCACGTCAACAATCCCCGGGAACCCTTTTGCTACATATATGATATAGCGACAATATGGGTTGGCTGGACCTTACCCTCATCGATGCTCAGTGGCAGCTGCATCAAATTCTCTCTTCTCGAAGTCAGCCGACTGAGAGAGCCGATCATTCCCGGTGGCGCGGTTCAAAACGGCATTCAGACCAATCTCGGTGTTGATCTCCTCCATACGCTCAAAGTCGGCAGCGGCAGTCCCTTCAGAGCCGAAGACAAGGTCCTACGTGAAAAGTCAGGAAACCAGACGCAACGAGACTTTGCGGCAAGGCCACCGCGAAGGTGATGGAAGTTGGGTCAAGGATGAAAACTTACCATTTCCTCCAGGGACAGTCGTTTGGTTTCGGGGACAAAAAACCAGATGAAGGCCGCACCAAGGTATGTCAAGAGGCCGAATAGGATGTAGGTCCCATAGGTGATGCTTGTCAGCATGTCGGGGGTAACTTGCCCCACACTTTTGCAACATGTTACTAAAAGTCTCTCATAGTCAAGCATCTCAAGGTGTTGAGTGATCTTACATAAAGTTGTTCCTGCGATGAAATTTGTCAGCAAATATCCAAAGAAGTTAGCTAAACTTGTACTTACATCCAGTTGCTGGAAGCACCAAGTGCGACACCATACGGACGGGTGCTCAGAGGCCACACCTCTGCAATGATGATCCAAGCACATGGGCCCCAAGAGTCTGTTATGTGGTCAGCAACTTCGATCTCGAGATTGTCAGACTCGAACTTGCGGGGGCAACGCGCATCCAAAATGGACCACAAACAGCCAGACCATGCAAACGGCAGCCCAGCCAGCCGCGGGCTGCTGATCGAAGCGGTCAATGTTCTTGGCAAGGATTACAGCAATGATGAGATGGCAGGTTCCCATGCCAATAGCACCCACGGCAAGAACAGGCTTGCGACCCAGACGGTCGATCCAGAGCACCGCAGGAATAGTTGCAATGAACATGACAACACCGACCACACCAGTGGCCAACAGACTTGTAGTTGTCTGGCTGAGGCCAAGCTGTCCAAAGATTTGGGGTGCGTAGTATAGAACCTATTTTGGTTGTTAGCCAATTTTGTGGACATGTTCAAGAAAGGCGTGCGAAAATCAGACGGGCACCCGGTCTTGGACCGAGGCATCAAAGCATTTGGTGACCGCAGAACAGCAGCAGAACGGAGCAGAGGAATGGGAAACTTCAAGGTTGGGCAGAAGGTTAATACTCAGAGGTTGGATACTTACAGCATTGATACCAGTCCATTGTTGGAAAAACCTGGAAGAAGCGGTTAGTCGCGTTTTCGCACCATCGCCACGACGTCAAAGTTTGGAACTGACATAGTGACCGTTGCCACGATAACTCGCTTGAACATGGCTCTGGTCTGGAAGAGTGCTTTGATCGCAACGAACTGCAGTTTGAATGTGTTCCACGCAGTTTGCTCCTGGAGGTGGGGGAAGAGCTCGGCGGTGCTGCGCTTCTCGAACAGCGACTGGGCCTTGATCTCGAGGAACTCGAGCTCGATCAACTCGTGGTTCTCGGGAAGGTCGCGGAGGTCGGCGAGGATCTTTCGAGCTTCCCCCTCGCGGCCGTGGTGGATCAACCAACGCGGCGAAAACGGCATCCAGATCATTCCGACAAAGAGGATTGCGGCCGGGCCCAGTTGCAGGCAGATGGGCACCAGTCAAGCCGCGTCGGACTGCGTTGCCTCAGTTGTGCCGCCGATGTAATTGCAGCCGCTGAGAGCCTGATGTTAGCTACATCATCCCAGCAACGAATCTGTGGGAACGTATCCTGTGTTGATGGACTGCGGAGGAACAAAACTGACTAACTGTATTATGGTTAGCTAGAAGTCTTGGAAGTGGGCCAGGACGCTACTTGCTCGATCCAGAAGCTGATCATGATACCGAAAGTGATGGCGAGCTGTTGGAGAGCCACGAGGGCGCCTCGAACTTCCCTGTGGAAATCGCCGTTAGCATGAACGCATGGCAGTTCGCCCTCAAGAGTTTTGTCAGTGACATACGGGGGTGCGCATTCGGAGTTGTACAGTGGCACAATCATCGACAGGCTCCCAACACCCATACCCCTTCAACCAGGTTAGCATCTAGTCGAGTGACAGATTCGGAGTCTCTTGACGTACGTGATGAAACGTCCTCCCAGGATGGACTCGTGGCCACCCGTGATGGAGGTGATTTGTACAATCACACCAAGAATGAAGACACCCGTGGCAATGAGTACGCCGTACTTGCGGGAACAGACTTCGGCGATGAAGCCAGATAGAACAGCACCGACCCAGGCGCCAAGCTCAAGAATGGCCGTCAACCACCCCTTCTGGGTCTGGTTCTTGGTATATCCGTCCATGTCTAGATGCAAGACGATCAATCAGTCGAACTGCACCTTGACAAACAGATCCTGGGGCGCGCGCCCTTTCTCGACCTCGGAGCAGTTGGGTGTACGCTTACGCTTCTCAAAAGACGGCATGGCCAAGATCCCGGAAAACATCCTGCGCGCCAACAGTGAGCCTCGCTCGTTCCGACAGAAGCGCGACAGGTCTCTCTAACCCTTGGTTATAGCCATATAAAACACCTCCGATACATGCGAAGGCGGCGATGCGGGCAACCTTCCAGTTCTTGACCAGCGCTCTGGCACCACTGGCGCCCATGAGCGCCTGGCGCCGCTGCAGAGCGGCATCATAAGCTGCGGTGCCGGTCGCTTGTCCTCCCATAGTTTCTGAGGTAGTATCTCAGCCGGCAAGTTGTCGTGGGAAGCTGCGCTCTTCGATGAGCTGTAGTAGGCGCTCAAAATCCTCTTCGGCGAGGTCGGTGTTGGAAATATGACGAGCAAAACAAACAAGGGCACGGGAATGACAGCTCTCGAGCTTCGATGGGGAAGTCGGCATTTATATTTCCACCATAAGCAAGGTTGCGGCGCAGGGGCATAACTCAATCAAGTGACAGTAATCCTTTTCTTACGGCGCCGTGGCCCGTTTCCGCCTGAATGGCCGGCCCTATCAAGACAGGTGGGATATCGACCCAGTACGGACAGAGGCAGATGCCAAGACTCTGGGCACCAAGCTACTTCATTCCCACAGTGATTGCCTTTCGTCTGAAACGAGCAAACACGGGTGTGTGAGGTTTTCCCTCCCCTCTCCTTGCGTGACACCCAGGCAAACCCCGGGCTGCTACCCCGCGTGAGAATGGCGACTCAACCCATGTATTAAGCACGATCAGCGCCGGCAATAGCTATTTAGCCTAAACGAAGAGGGTGCTGTTTATGACTGTTATCCGTCTTTTGATGGTCCGGGGGAGTACCCCTAGCGCTTGTACTCCGATCGTTGCACGATGCTGATTGGGTTGGCTGTTTATGTTTCCGCTACGGATGCAAGCCACTCTCGCCATTTACCACCAGGTCAGATGCACATAAACATTCCTGACTTGGCGGTCGAATCCTGTGTTCCTCTAGCCTCGTAACATCGGTCCCTCGCTGGCATTTAGGCCGATGGGCGGTGCATTCAACGGCCGTCTTCAGCAACCATTTCGCTGGGTGCTGCACTACAACGTAGAAACAGACGCAATGGAATAACAATGCATCATGGGGTTCTGGATCGAACAGATTTCCCTAGCTTGTTAGTGCGCACGAAAGGGCGACGTCCTTTCTCATGTCACAGCCTAGATTGAAGTCAACCTAGCGAAGGTGTAGATCAGCCCTGATGGCAAGAAATTGTAGTCAAAGACAGATGATGGCTAGTCTGGAAAATTGCTTCAGATCTAATTCATGCAATATACAGGCTCAGGTTCTGTCTGCTGATGACAGCAGGGTCGCCGAGTTAAGCCATACCTGAACATCCCCATCATCGTTGGAGTCCCGGGACTCGGGAGAGCTCCGGCCAATTGCTCCGATCAATCATCCGGCCTAAGCCCGGTCCCGAGAGGCCAGAACCGTACCCAACTCGTAAATACAACCATTACCAATACTCTTATGTACTCCGAATCAATGCCTTGGAGCCACAAAAGGTGCAGCGAGATGATCTGTTATGCTGTCTTGCCAAACACCAACTGATAGATTCGCTGGCACCAGGTTGCCGTCACCTTTCCAGTCGATTTCTCATAAAAGAGCTCACTTGAACGACAAGGATCACGGCCAATCGGCTTTTGGATCCAATCTGCGGGGATCTGCGTGATGAAATCGTGCCAGTAGTCCCCCATCAGCCTGTACCCCGGATTCGTAGGGTGGATGCCGTCCCTCAGAGCATTCATGGGGAAGGTCGAGAAATCGACGGCGAGAACGTGTTTGTTTGCATCCTGTCGAGCTTGAACGATGCCCGGGATCAAGGACCGAAATTGAGCGATGTTCCTCATCTGCGTCTCATCGTGACAGCCGATGATCATCCCCACGAGGACCGTGGCATCAGGACACGCCATGACGGTCTTATCGATGAGCTCACCGAGACGATCTGCGGCCTCTTCCGGATCGTGTCCTTCCCTGGATATGTTTGGGTCGGGATTCATGTCATTCGTACCGGCGTGGATGAGTATGACGTTTGGCCTCTGCGCCAGGGATGGCCCGACATGTTCTGAAATGAACTTGATGGTCATGGCCGACCAAGCCGCCTTTCATGTCGGATTCTTCGTCAGCCGAGCCCAAGATGAGGACAGGTCGATGTCGGGGCGTGCTTACGAAATAACCGCCCGGCATTGTGCCATTCATGGTTTCTGTTCCTGCAAAGACCACCTCATCTTCTGCTCTGCATGTCAGCTCGCTGCTTGAAGGAAGCGTTGCTGGGCCGAACTGACTTGACAGGTCATCTAGAAGCTTGAGTCTGTATCCGTTGCCATCTCCTCCGTCCATATCACTGAGGAAACCAACGGTGATTGAATCGCCAACACACAAGATGCGGAGCGTCGTCCCGGGCTTGATTGCCTGGCCCGGCTTGGAACCCTTGAAATTCAACGGGTCGTTCAGGCCCATGTTTTCAACAATATGCGATACGTTGGATTTCCCGCGACGTTGTTTCTTTGGGTCGAGGATGATAAGACGCCTCCTAAGGTGTGTCGAGCACAGTAACGTGGTATTGGGTTGAGCCCGAGAGGTTCGATGAAATTCTGCGCGATGCGTAAATTGGTCGTTGGGAGTTTTGACGTCTATTTCAGACGGACTTTTCCGTGGCTTGGCCCATGAACAGAGACAATTGACGGATGCAGCAAGATACCTAGCCGCGAATAAAGTTCTTCCATACCGAAAGCCTCAGTCCCTACGCCTACGGTAACTGCTAGACTGGAATGCGGCACTCAAGTATAAAATGATGACTAGCCGCTTCAACTTTGGCTGATGTCAGTTTCTTTTACGTGCTTGGATTAAGCAGCAGGGCGAGCCATATCGAAGACGCTCGGTAAAAGAGGGATATCATTTCATGGATTGACCCTGAACTAGGAGTAGATGCGAAGACTGAGAGAAGATGGTAATGCAGGATCAGCACAAGGATTCGGTTGTCATTCATTACCTTACCATCCAATTCAAGTCATTAAGATGCAACAGGGCCGAAGTAAAATATCTAGTTGATGGACAAACAAAACAAAACACAAGACAGAAGATGTCAGTTCTCTTGCATTTTCACTGGAAGAAAATTAGCCGCGTGTAATCTCGAGAAAATACGTTTCAGTAACTGCTCAGAGCGCTTTTGAAGGTGGATCCATCCCACTCACCACTGATTGTCGCATTGTCGTATCGCGATACGAAAATCCGCGTCGCAGAAATGGTCGTATTACAATACGATATACACTGCCACTGTGGACCGCCCCTGAATCGTCTTCACATCTTTTCAGTCTTTGGGAATGTTATAAGAGGACAAGATCAATCGATCCAAGTTTCTTGTCTTTTTGTTTGGCATAATCAGTTTCTGTGTTACTCTCATTCGTTCTCTCCCGTTCCCTACCTCGCTCGCCAGCCAGCCAACATCGACGCCCACGAGTCGCTTGCAACGGCAACCGATAAGAAGACGCACAACACAGGCCTAAGGAATTATGGTCAACGAGCTAGACGGCGGAGGCCCTTTTGGCCCCGTCGTTAACGAGACCCAAATTGTCTTCTACCCCTACCGACCGGACGGAGAAGCAGGATGGGCATTCCTTGTTCTTTTTGCCATTGGTGTCTTGGGCCACGTTGGGTATATGTTCTGGCTTCGGTCGTGGCATTTCATTCCTTTTATTCTCGGTGGCGTCGGTAGGTTACAACATTCTCCCGCCCCAAGTCATCCAGTCACCTAACAATAGATCAAAGGAGAGGCATTCGGCTACCACGGACGCGCAAAAGCACATGAAGATCCGACCGATGTCGGATCGTTTATCCTTCAGAACCTGCAGATTCTCGGATCCCCGCCCCTGTTCGGCCGCGACCATTTACATGAGCCTCGGCCGTATCATCATCGCCCTCGACCTCCGGAGACATACTCCGATAAGTCCCCGCCTGACGGCCTTCTTCTATGTGGTCGTCGATATCGGCTGCTTCGTGACACAAGTCTTCGGAGCCGTGATGCCGGCCTCGGGCGACCCAAATGGCATTAAGATGGCCAAAACTCTCACCGTGTCTGGCCTGATCGTTCAGCTTGCGGTCATAACCCCCTTCCTACTCTCGTGTTGGCACTCCCATCGATGCGCTCAACGAGAAGCGAGCGTGCTCAAGGCGACGCGCGCAGGCATCCAGTGGAGGAAGTACTATCTGATGACGTACGCGGTCGCCTCTTTGATGTTCGCCAGAAGTTTAATAAGGGGTATTGAGTATCTCCAAGGCGAGGATGGGTTCGTCATGACGCACGAGATTTTCCTCTATCTCTTTGACGCCGTTCCCATGGTTGTAATCATGGCGCTGTATCTTTGGATCCACCCAGGAAGATTGGTCCGCGACGTAAGCCGTATCAAGGAGTACACATGGCCTGACGAGTCAAACATGATGCTGGAGAGGCGTTAGATGTTGACGATAATCATCGTTACAGTTTTCTTTTCTTTTTTATTTAATTTTTTATTTAATTTTTTATTTAATTTTTTATATAATTTTTTATTTAATTTTTTATTTAATTTTTATTTAATTTTTTATTTAATTTTTTATTTAATTTTTTATTTAAGTTGTTATTTAATTTTTTATTTAATTTTTTATTTAATTTTTTATTTAATTTTTTATTTAATTTTTTATTTAAATTTTTATTAAATTTTTATTTAATTTTTTATTAAATTTTTATTTAATTTTTTATTCAATTTTTTATTTAATTTTTTTTAATGTTTTATTTAATGCTTTATTTATTTTTCTTCTGTTAATCAGAGTTGAGTTCAACCTCGCGTGCACGGAGCGCCTGTTATTCACCGATATATCATCAACATATGACAAACGTTGGCAAAGCCTATATTTATATTGCTGCTGCAGCTTTCAAGGTCCGGCAGTTACTTAATCCTTTCGCTGCAACCATTCCTCGCAAGCTTTGTAAAGCTTATCGAACGACTCCGAGTGCCGAATGATGCGCTGATAGTTGTCCTCGCCGAACCTCTTGGCGAAAAACAGGAAACCGACGTAGACGCAGTCGGTGTAGGAGACTATGATCTGGTCAGCAAAGAAGCGCCGAGATAGCTGGGAGTCGAAGAGTTGGGGGGGGCGCTTTCACATTTGTCTCCGAGAAAAAAGGGCCCTTCAGTCTTGTCCAACAGAGCCGCTGTTTTCTCCAAGGACGCCTTGGCCTTGGCCCACGCGGGCTCACCGCCCTGCGTCTCCTCCAACTGATCCAAAGTCATACCGAACCGAACCGCCCGAGTCTCCCAGAAATACTCGGCGCTTTCCTTGCGAAGGATGTCTCGAGGCGCGATGGGCAAGAGCACGGGACACAAGGCATCAAAGGTCTCGCTGAGCAAGTGAAAGTCGTACATCTGCTGGAGAACCTCCGAGTCCGCGTGGAGAGACGGCTCAGGATAGTCGGCCTCGATGCGCTTGACGATCTTGGCGCTGTTCATGATGTACGTGCCGTCGGGAAATTGGACGGCGGGACACGTGAACGGGGCGATCTGGCTGGGATCACCCTCCAGGCCAGTAGGCGCCAACCTGGGCTCAATGTCCGGGTACTCGAGCCATTCGGTTTTGTAGTTGATGCCCTTGTAGTTGAGTGCCAATCGGGCTGGTGTCTGACGTCAGCCATCTCCGAAATAATACGCCCTGGATGGTAGCGTAGCTCACTCTTCCAAGGGTTCAGGGACCAACAGGTGCCAGCCATTGCGGTCTGGGATGTCGAACAAAATCAATTGGTCAGACATTTTGACTCGATGAATGGGATGTGAACAAGAAGGCAGTGATGAGGTGGTATGTCAATTGGACAGGAACGCGAACATCTGCCGGTTTCTGGAAACGAAGAGGGTGAGATTTCCCCGAGGGAGGGGGGGACTCCGAGGGAGAGCAAAAACTAAGACAGGTGCGGAGCAATCATTACAAATCCCACTTGGAGATGATCTTGTGGCGAGACGACGACCAGACGAGTAGGCACTAGTTGGCAAGGTGCATTAATCCCCGTGTTTACATTGGATGAATCCAGATTGGTCGTGGAGTCCCTGCTGTGAAACCATGCAGCGTGTACGGGCACAAGGCCTCCACGTCCTACGTTGTGAGACACTTATACTGTGGTTTTTTCTTTACCCGTGTTTTTCTTCATATTGTGTACCTGTGCGACCTTCAGAGGGACCGCCTTGCAACGTACCTCAGTCCTACGTTATGAGATTTTATAATCAGTGTACGATGATGTGATGGTACTTGTGTTTCCTCCAACGTCATCTATCACTCCCCGTTCTTGGGGGAAAGAAAGATTGGGAGTGGCTCAGCGCTACCCACACCTAGCATACCCACTTCACGTGTCCTCGTTGTTTCACAGAGAACGGCCGTCACGAGACGACGATAACCCGGAAGAGACTGTAGAAAAAGCTGTGCATCGGTGGCTTGTCAGATGAACGACCTCATGTCACGAATCCGCTGAAGGGACCCAGTTTGAAGCTAACAATCTTACATGCCAAAGCCGTTGCCCTGGTCTTTGTGTGACCGCGATATCCGTCTCCTTTTCCATCGAGGCACCAACCAAGCGGCCCATCAAAGCATCCGAAGTAATGATCAGTAGCAAATAGGCTTATCATGTTTCCTTTCGGGTTTGTTTCTGCTGGGTTCGATCGATGCAGTATCCCTTGTCAGAATCGGCCGAAGAAGGGTCCACAGTACCTAGGTGCGGATAACCTTTGCTTTCAGGGGTCCGCGTCCCACAACCGGTGTCCACTGCGGCAATAATTCACTTGACATCGGCGACCTCGACAACTTGTATCTCAATATCCCCGATGGCACAATTGGCTAGCGCGTCAGACTGTTAATCTGGAGGTTGGTAGTTCGAGCCCACCTCGGGGAGACTCCGTGGTTAGATTCCATATCGAGCATTGTGGTCACATTTTTGCTCTTGGTGTAGAGGGGAGTTGAGTTCATTAGTTTAGTCTTCCCTCGCACGTTCAGTGTTGCCGTTAGTTAGTTGGCTAACGACTCTTTCTTTTGTAAACAAGGGCTCCCCGAGTCCCTGTTACCCGCACCGGGCCGGGCAGCTTGCTTCCACTGAGCCAGAGGAGTGAGCCAATATGCGCGTGTTTGATGAGATGTGTGTGTGTGTACTTGGCGGTGCTTCATCGACAGGGATGCCGGGTGAACCCAAGAGTCGACAACGGTGGCCGGGACTCTCTTCGGACTCAAGCTTTGGTTGCAAACATGCGTCTCCGTCTCTTGTTCTGGGCAGCGACCTCGGGGGTTGCGGAAGCAACCAACGGGCCCCAACTCGGCCCAAGGCAGGACGGTGCCCCAAACAGCATTGTCGATACTAAAAATTTCATTGTTGAGGCGGAGCCGGTGAGTCAGAAGAGGCCCAAGACGGGCACCGTCGGCATACCTCCTGGGGCGGCTCCTACGAGTTGGAGATCAAACCTGAGATTGCCGCCCCTGGCGCCAAACATCTACAGTAATACATATCCGGACGGCACCTACAAAGTCCTCAGTGGGACCTCCATGGCAACGCCATATGTTGCAGGCGTCGCCGCTCTTTACACCAGCAAGCACGGAGGTCGTTCCGTGCACGGAAAGGACTTTGCCAAAAAAAAAACTCTCAAGGCGCATCATCTCCAGCGGGGAAAGACTACCATGGCAGCTTTCCGAGCCACAGGGCCTTCCTACGGACTTTGGGTTTCTTGCTCCAGTCACTCAAGTGGGAAGCGGGCTCCTCAACGCATCGAGACTCCTGGACTACAAGACATCGCTGTCGTTCGACAAGTTTGCACTCAACGATACCGGATCGTTCAGTCGGTACCACAAGGTCGAGTTCACGAACAACACGGCCTCTCATTAGTGAGCTTCATCGCTCCAAGGCATCGGCCACTCATGAGAAGAAGGATAAATAACAAGCTTCCTCCTCGGGCTGCTTTCGAACATAGGAGAAATGGCCCGGGTGTGCAAGGACCATGGATGCATTGCGGTATATGTCACCCATTAGCAGCGCCTGCTGACTTCGCTCGACAACGTCCTCTTGGTTGACACAGATGCCGTCTGTCCAGAGCCAAGAGTCGGGGTGTCTGTTGAAGCACGTTCGCAATGCGCGGAAGAGATTCTGCGTCACCGAAATCATCTCGCCGTTGCAGTTGACCCCGAGGAATCGATCAGGGTCTCCCCAAGCGTATGAGAGACAGAAGTAAGGGGCTGCGTGGTTGAGCGAGAACGTCTCCAGCTGAAACTGACGGGGGACTACATGCTCGCTCGTCTGGAGGCGCAAGTCTCCGCAGTCGAAATTGACGTGATTCCGAGTCCGGGGCCTTGTAGCCGAAGGGCTGTCGCGTATCTTCGAAAATAACTCGTGGCATCTCCCAGGCTTCGTCGACCACTGCGCCGCCATGTTTGTCGACTGGCGCTCTTGTATCGTCCAACTTTTACTTGCCGGCGAAAGACGATTTAGTACCCTCACTGGTGCTCGGCGTCCATGGCGTTGTTCGTAGGGACACGGTGGCAGGATCTTGTCCGTTTTTACGGGCGAGACACAGCCTCAGCGCATCTGTAGAGCCGGCGGAAAGCTGATCAAGGGCGGTTTGAAGCTCATAGCCGTCCGGATCGTCGTGCACCTCTTCGACGGGGGATTGGTTACGTGACATGAGAGTCGATGGCTTCGGTTCGTCTTGGAGTCTTGACTTGATCTTGTCCGAGTTGGAAGTTTACAAAGTTGACGGCCGAGGGGTCATCGGTTGGTTGGTCGGTTGGTTGGCCGATGTTTTGATCAGTTTTGTGATATTCTAGGCATCAACGTGAGATTTGTAGGATGCTGACCGGGGCGTGATCGGCCCCCGGTAGTGGTGGCTTCGTGTCAACATTGGGCCGGATCTTACGTAGCCCCTGTTTTCTGTTTATGAAGCCGGGCCAGTGCAAGGGGCTATCAAACACCATAGAAGTGTCCAAGATATCAGAATCAGAATTAGAAGCCAAAATGGGCTTCTCAGGTCTTGAGAGACGGTTCGGTGGAAAGGTCTTTCAGGCCGCAGGCGTGGTCTACACTGCTCAGGCCATCGCATTCTCTCTTGTATGGTTGACTATCTTTTCCGCATGCTGAGAACGAAAGCTCAGTGAGCCAGGCACAGATGTAACTGAAACGAGTAGACGCCAATTGGATGCAGCGGGATCGGGACTTTCTTTGCGGTTGAACCTACTGCCATGAAGCAACTAAGCGGCGAGGCACCATCGTGGGGAGGCGCTCAAGACGGTTGGAGTGCGCAGCCGTACAGCTCGAAAAAGTGTGAAGAACAACGAATCGATCCATGGCGTCGACCCAATTGGACAGGCATGGTCACTATCCATGGATGCGCTATGTCGCCAGATCGATGGCAGCGGCCAGCATGCTCGTCGCTGGAGTACGGACCGCATCTATTGTGGCTGTAGGCAAACAAGAAGAGACAAGGATTAGGCCTCTTGCGAGTCAAAATTTAGGGGTGCGGGCAGACTTACTTGGCTGTATCTCCGCAGCAGTAAGGATATATCCAGTCACTCTCGTCCATGGCAAAGTTACTTACATAGTTCTGACCCTACTCAGTACCAAGCCTGGAGAATAGAACTTGCCGCATGCTATAACATTTAACATACCCGAGAACGACGAGTCAAGTGCCGCGAAAGATGACGGGCCAAAACACTAACGCGGTTACCTTTTTGATACTGTACTGTGGTTGCAAGTAAAAGTTTTTTTATGTTCTTTCCAGGTACAAACAAACACAGGTAGGAGGAGGCTGTACAAAGGTATGGGGGTAAGTAAAAAACCATCCCTGTTGGAGGTGCAGCCTCCCTTAACTCAGCGACAGATGCGCACTCAATGCTCGGTTCTGCTTCGCCAGTCCGTCCGACAAGGGCGGAATTAGTTGACCTAACAGCGGGATACCTGGGCCTAGGAATGAAACCTGATGGCTGGCTACGCTGCCTCCTAAAGGGATGAATAGACATACAGGTGCTTCCGGTATCTGACATGCGCAAGCCATTCTGGTTGTCAACCTTGACCCACAGAGTTTTTGCTCGTGAATATTCGGCTGGAAATACAGGTCATCCCGGTTCATCCAGCCTTGGTGAAAGAGAGGCAATTGTTCGTTGCGCTAAATCAGGATGCCCAAATCGTGGACAAGGCTCTGTGGCAGACAGTTGAGCGGTCCGTCCTGTTAGTGTGTGTGTGTGTACGGATACCTGCTCAGAGGACCATGTAACAAACATGTTACTAGAAACCACGCAACCAGTTCGTCATACTCGTCATGACTAAGAAGAAACAGAAACTGGACGCCAACCACGGGGTTGACGACATGACGGGGTGGTCGGGTCGGGGCTCATGACGGCGCAACTTCAACATGGCTTGGCTCTCTTGGCGGACCCGGATTCCCCTCATCTCCGTTGTCGACCTTCCCGATTCAACCCTGAATAGATGACCCCTACCCCAACTGACGGTCGGCCGATTGGGTGCCGGAGGCTCGGCGGGCTGGGATGAGGCATGCAGACTATCGTGCTCTTCCTGATTTGCGGCGAAGCTTTGGATTCTGGACTCTGATTGCGCCGCCGTGGCCTGCAATGCCGAGTCGTCTGGGTTTCCAGAAAAAAGCGACACTGACTGACTGACTAACTGACTGACTGACGGCCGGGCCAAACAGATAAACAGGGACAGCTTGCGCCGCCGTTGGCAACAAACACCCTGCCCCACCCCCCCCTTCTGGCTTCTAGATCTTCTTCCCAAAGTGCCTAGTCTTCTTTGCTGTCTTCATCCTCAATTCATACGCAGCGATGAAGTTGTCCAAG
The DNA here is from genome assembly GCA_006783085.1 of Colletotrichum shisoi. Classification (NCBI taxonomy): domain Eukaryota; kingdom Fungi; phylum Ascomycota; class Sordariomycetes; order Glomerellales; family Glomerellaceae; genus Colletotrichum; species Colletotrichum shisoi. The sequence goes on from PUHP01000464.1 coordinate 17,374, forward strand.
TCCGCCGCCGCGGCTTTGCTGTCGCTGGCTGCCTGCGCCGGCGCCGCCGCCACGAACACGACATGCAGGCCCAAGATCGATTCCGAGAAGCTCCAAGCTGACCTCACAACCGACAAGTAAGTCGGACTCTTGTCGACGGGGGGGGTGGGGGGTGGATTGCGCGATCTCGCAGATGGAACTGACTCTCCTTTCTTTGTGAAACAGTCTAATGGCCAACCTCGAGGCCCTCAACAAGATCGCCTTCGCCAACGGCGGCAACAGAGCTTTCGGCCTGCCCGGTTACGCGGCGTCGGTCGACTACGTCTGGGACCGTGTGTCCAAGATCCCGGCCACCAAGGCGTGGAAGCAAGACTTCCCCGCCACCTTTGGCCAGGTCACCTCGATCGACTTCAAGGTGGAGGACGAGCCCGTCTACGTCTTCGGCCTGACCTACTCCCCCTCCACCAGCGAGGAGGGCATCACGGCCGAGATCGCCCTCGGCCCCGACGCCGCCGCCGGCTGCGACGCCGCCAACTACGCGGGCCTCGACGTCAAGGACAAGATCGTGCTCGTCCAGCGTTTTCGGTGCCCGACGGGAGGCACCCTCGCCGGCAGGGTCCGGCCCGCCGCCGCCGCCGGAGCCGCCGCCGTCATCGTTTACCACGACATCACGACGAACGCCACGGCCGGCTCGCTCAGCGCGCCCGACCCGGACGGCTTCGTCCCTGCCGGCTTCATCAACCTTGCCGACGGCTTGAAGATCAAGGAGCGCCTCGATGCGGGTGAGACCGTCCAGGGTCACTTCCAGCAGACGCAGATCGTCGAGGAGCGCGTCACGCAGAACGTCTTTGTCGAGACCGAGGAGGGCGACCCCCACAACGTCATCATGGTACGCTCTCCACTCCATCTGTATACTTGAAATTCTAGTCCGAGTGACTCACTTACACCTGTTTTCTTTCCTAGCTCGGAGCCCACCTGGACAGCGTGCAAGCCGGGCCTGGCATCAACGACGACGGTAAGCGATAGCAACATGTCTGGCATTCAGGGATCATCCACTGACAGGGACCCAAGGATCCGGTACCAGCCTGCTTCTCGAGCTCTTCCTCGCCTCGACGAGATACCGCACCAAGAACAAGGTCCGCTTCGCCTGGTGGGGTGCCGAGGAGAACGGCCTGCTGGGCTCCAAGTACTACTGCTCGAACCTGCCGGCGTCCGACGTCGACGACCTGCTCGTCTATCTCAACTTCGACATGGTGGCCAAGGGCTACATCGGGGTCGCCGACACGGACGGGAGCACGCACGGCAGCGCCGGGCCCGCGGGGTCCGACGTCGTCGAGCACATCTACGAAGACTACTTCAAGAGCGAGGGCATCGAGGTCACCCCGGCCGTCGTCACCAACGGCAGCGACTACGCCTCCTTCTGGCAGATCCTCAACAAGCCTTTCGGCTTCTTGAACACCGGCACCGGGGTTGCCCAGGACCCGTGCTACCACCAGGCCTGCGACACCATCGACAACCCCGACCCCACCACCATCACCATCAACGCAAAGGTAGGCTTTCCGTCCCGGCTGTTTTTGCTGATCAAGCAAGTTTATGAGAATCTATGGCTGACACGTGTCCCAGGCGGCTGCTCACATCCTGACTGTCCTGTCGTTGAACGGAACGGCGCTGATCCCCAAGACATCCGTCAACGCCACCGTGCTGAGTCACCTGCAGTCGAGAAGCCTTGGGCTGGACATTCTCCAGATTGAGGAGCTCGAGGCTCTCGGCGAGAGACATCTGGGATGCGGCCACGATATCTAGTAGCAACGTGTAATGAAAGGAGGAGTGTCCCTCCACCCGGAGACCTCTCAACAACTGTCATGGTCGTGGTTGGTTGGTACGAATAAACTCTAAAACATGATTTGGAGAATGGCTGGCGTACTAAAAGAGAACGAAAATAATGAAATACTACATCAACTAGCTCCATGGCTTATGGGTGACTTTTCTGTCATGGACCTTTGTCGAAGTCCGAGACATAGTCAAGCAAGCATGATGAGGTGTTCATGTCTTTGGAAACGAACGCGGGAGATGGCCCGGCTCAGATATGGTCAAAAGAGCCTGCGTAGTTCACGAAACCGTCTCCTGGCCGCCCAGAGATGGATGAGAAGCGTGATTAGGCATCTTCGCCTTTTCCAAAGTTACTGAGAATTGTCCACAGGGAATTCCGCTCCGCCTATCCGCTCAGAGTGAAGTGAGGTCCGGCTCCGCAAAGTGCATTGCCGACAAGGCCGTACGTATACCAAGCCAAGCTACGTCACTCCGTCTCTCGGAGTTTCTCAGCAAATCATTGCCTCCCGATGAGAGAACGGTGAGAGAACGAGGGTAATACCGTCAATCTTTTGAGAAAGAGTTCAGACACGTAATGCGGCGGGTGGCTGGGACGGGCCGTGATACTAATTTATTGCCTGCCGCGCCGCCCTTCGTCAACGGCTGAACGACGACGATAACCAATGAGAACTGCAGTTCAGAGTATACGAGCTGTCTGTTCTCATTGGTTGCGTTGTCTATCAACCAATGGAGGCTGTGCTGACGGTGATTTCGACTTGGCCCCCCCCCCCCTTGGAACCGACATGCAGGGCCAAGGAACGGCCATATTTGATGCCTCGGGTGGTCCCCCGTCTCCTGCTGACGGAGTTGACGGAATCCATCGTGGACTTGAGCGGAGGTTCAAACTTAGAAACACACACATTGACTGCAATCAAACAGCTTCAATGCCAGCTCGTGTCATCTATTAGAACCCGCCCGACTGACTGACTACATCATCTCCGCCTTCTGCCAAGTAGAAGAACCCTTTCTGCCACCACCAACATCACCAATACGAGGCTGTCTCCCGTAAAGAACTTGCAAAGCGGTCACCCTTCACGACACCGGTAACGCCATCTCCCTTGATCTTTCAGACTAGCAGCCAATCATGGGCGACAGATCGTATTCTCGAGACACTCAAGGCGAGCACCAAGCATCGACCAGCACCTCGGGACGACAGCACGACAGCCGCGTGCCGCCTCTGCTTCCACGCCACGGCTTCACGCGTGCTGCCAATCAGGTGGGCCAGCTCGCACCACCGGAAGGAGGCCCAAGCAGCGCCGGTTCTCTTGCTGCTGCTGCTGCTGCTGCTGCTGCTGCTGCTGCCAGGAGGAAACGGGCCAGCAAGCCAAAAGTCCGATCCGGGTGCCTGACATGCAAGATCCGGCGGGTCAAGTGCGACGAGCGCAAGCCCACGTGTGCCCGCTGCGAGAAGGCGGACGTCGAGTGCGACGGGTACATAAAGGAGGCCGTCGACCCCAAGAAGACCGCCGAGCAGGAGCACCTCATCCTGGCCGCGCAAAAGGCCAGCAGTCGGCATCTGCTCCCGCGGCCGGACGGGACGGCATCCCGCGGCGGGCCGGCTCGACCGGCGGCGGCGGCGGCCCCGGCGGGTCTGCTCTCGAGTAACCCGCCCTTCATACGGGTCCACCAGAGCGACGTCCCGTACTTCGACCTCTTTCGATACCAGCTGATCAAAGATCTCGGCGGTTCATGCCAGGCCGACTTCTGGTCGCGCATCGTCCTCAACGAGAGCACGCGAGACCCGTGCATCCGAGAGTCGATCCTGGCCATCGGGGCCATCTCCCAAACCATCTTCTTCGATGCCGAGTCGAGCAAGCGGTTCGGCGGCCTGCCCCCCTCGGCACTCCGCCCCTGGGGGTCCGGGACGCCGAGGTCGTACTCGACCGGCTTCCTCAACCGGCACCACAAGGCGGCCCTGCTGCACCACGTCAAAGCCGTCTCCATCTACAGACAGCGCATCCAAGGCTCCCCCGCCGACACCTCGCCGAGGTCCATCATCATCATGACGCTGTTGCTCATCGCGTTCGAGTTCATCCAGGGCAACATGAAGAACGTCGACTCGTTGATGGGCACGGGCATGCGTCTCCTCGAAAACAAGATCACGTTGATGCACGGTCTGCTGCAGCAGCCCGGGGACGAGCTCGTCGACGGCGGGGCCGCCGGGTACCCGTCGTCGTCGTCGTTGTCGTCGTCGTCGTCGCCCAGGCTGCGAAGCGGCGCGCCCGACGACGAGATGGAGGACATCGAGCACCTGCTGCCGTGCCTGTGTCTCATGGCCGGCTTCACCCACTTCTTCAACTCGCACCGCAACAGCGTGCTCCTGATGAACAGCAGCCCGAAGCTGCAGCTCCCGCGGCCGGGCGTCACCGTCATCGCCAAGGTGCAGGCGCTCTGGGGCCAGTTCTTCACGCGCGCCGTCGTGCACGTCATGCGGACGGTGCACGACCAGCTCAACTACAACCTGATGGACCTGGCCAGGGCGGCGCGGGAGCAGGACAAGTTCGTCGAGTACATCGGCCTGTGGAACGGCGTGCTGGAGGCGTACCAGGGCGACCCGGCGCTCGACGCCGACGCCAGACGGACGCTCGACAGCATCCAGATCCACCGGCTGCTGATCCACATCGTCATCAGCTGCAGCCTCGACCGCAGCGAGATGTCGTACGACGCGTTCGAGGACGAGTTCCGGGAGCTGCTGGGCCGCGTCGTGCGCTACCTGCGGGACCCGGGGCCGATCCCCAAGGTGTCCTTCACCTTCTCCGAGGGCCTGACGTCGCCGCTGGCCATGATCATCGCCAAGTGCCGGAACCACGAGCTGAGGATGCGGGGGATCCACGTGCTGAACAACCTGTCGTGGAGGGAGAGCGCCTGGGACGGCCAGGCCCTGGTGGTGGGCAAGTCGGGCGTCGTCCTGCTCGAGGAGAGGGGCATGGACGCCAGCGGCTTCATCCCGGCCGACGCGCGGTGGATCTGGATGTCGGGCAAGTGGGACATTGAGAAGCGGGAGCTCGTCGCGACGTACTTCCGGCTGACGCCCAACGAGGACGGCACGCCTTTCACGGCCCAGCTCGCGCTCGACATGGACAACCTGGTGTACAGTTGTGACATGATTGGGTGTCTGGGGCGTCACAACCCGTTTGAGAGTTATGAGGTCTGACTTTTGGAGAAGGGTGGGTTGGAGGGGTTGGTTGATTGTTTTTGGTCTACTTGTTTTTCTTGGTAAGCCTCCTCCTACTCGATAGTTATCTGGACTAGCAACAAACGTGGATGAATAGCGAGTGATGATGATGATGATGATGATGACGGGGTATTACCTGGACTGCAAAACTTGACCACTCCCCCGATTGTAGTGCTAGTCTGACTGACTGGCTAGGCAGCTATGTCATCCACCGCGCGCATTGTTGAGGCCGGAAATGAGCTTCCTATCTAGTAGGCAAAGTCGTGTGGTCCGTCAAACGGCCTTCCTGTACGGGATTTGGTGGCGTTTGCCGCGGTGGCCGTCGCCGAGGCATGCCGTGGCCCGACTTCCACTTCGGCTTAGCAACTTGGCAAATGCTTAGTAGCCATACGGGACGTGCAAAAAGGCCAAGCCAGAGGCTCTCCAAAGATCAACGACTGCATGGTGGTTTCATCTCAATGTAAGCCTCCAACGGCGGTCGTTCTATCATGAACTGACTGCGTGATGAGTTGATGCGATGTTGTCATCGTTGGAACTACAGATATGCACCCCTGGTACGGCACTACCCCCCCAAGTTTAGTCCAAGATGTTGCTTGCGCGGGGACAGAGTTGAGAATGCTGGTGGATCTCGGACCTCAGCCGTCTTCCACTGTCCAGCGACTGTTGTTGGGGTGACTGGAAGTCCCGGACTGACTTGCGGATTGTTGACGGAGAAACCTGCGTCTGTCGGAGTTCTCCATCTATACCGGGGGAAATGATTAGGCTTTCTCGTCTTAGGAAGGTGTCTTTGAGCTTGATTATCGAGCCTCGGTAGTGTCACCCCCAAGACCCTGGTGCAATGTCTCCGATCGCATGTAATGATTACATTTTGGTTATTCCGCTGCTCATCCTTAAGAAGAGCAACCAAAGTCCAAGTCAGGCAGGTCTCTTCGACTCGCTTGCCATTGCGTTTCATTCGGATTTCCACTGAGTAAAGGAACAAAAAGACGCTGGGGGCATCTGCATCTATCAACAATGTATCTTGCCAAGTCTTCTCCACGCCGATCTTCGGCATTGGGGCTGCCAACCAAGTGAAGGAACCCGTTGAGAGTGGAGATGAACCCATGGGGGTTTGTCTGGGTTGAATGAATGGCATGCCGCCTACGGATACTCGTTCCACCTGATGTCCGGTGAGCGCTGTCGCTCCTGTTACAAACCCCCGGACCAGACCCGGCACATGGCATCGGAATAGGAAGGTCGTCTTTCGGCGGACCAGGGTGATTGGGGCAACGCCGCGCTGCGCGTCTTCTGCTGTGTGTGCCCAGCCGCCAAGGGTGCCGTGTGCCCGGACTGAATCATGGGGAATCCTGCCCCGATACGGACCTGCAACAGCATGCCGAAACAAGCAAGAGACGAGCCAACGACGTTGAGCTTGCGCCGGTGAAGCGGTGAAGTCTAATCGTCAGAGGGCAAAGAGTTGCGAGCGCCGCGATGCCAAAGGAGGCAGCTCAGCTCAGCATCGGGGGGGGGGAACTCGGGAGAGCCTAGATTGCGGGCACTCCTCCAAGCACCGCCTTCAACTCCGCTCTGGGGCACTCACTCTCTTCGTTTGTCTACCCCGCATCAACTGCCACCCTGTCTTGGGGAGATGGGAGGGGGATAATCGATCGACCACATAAGCTTCCCGCCTGTGATGGCTGGCTGGTTTCAACCTCCAGGCGCAATCTCCTCCATCCGGCTACATTTCCGTCAACGGCTGCCGCGAGAGAGAGAGAGAGAGGGATACGGTGATACGGAAAACGGCATAGTGTATTGGCCAGCTTACTGGATGAACACGGCGTTGGCCCCGGGCCTTGGAAGCCTTCTTCGCGGTTAGCCTGCGTAACCTACCTACCTATTACCTACATGAAGGATTGCCACCACGTACTATCTGCTGGCCACATCCACCGCCTAGAGCGAAGGTGATGATGTAGTCTGAATACGCGCCGCCGGAGTTCGTATCCAACGATCGCATGTTTGTCTCCTTCCTGAGCAGGAAAGCCCCTCGTTCATCTGGTTTTCCGGTTGCGAAGACTGAACATCACCAGATGCCTATCTGATATTAGCCCGGACTTGGAGCAGGGGGGGGACGTCTCGCGCACAGCGGCGGTCACCGGTCTCTCCCCCCTCGACCCTCCCCTTGTTTTCCCCTCCATTGAGTTCAGGGGAAGGAAACCTAGTTGCCGTTGTGCTTCTTGTCACGTGTTAGAGCACACAGTAAGGCATAGGAGAATATAGGAGAAAGATACTTAATTCTAGAAATAAGGAAGGGAATAAAATACTACTAGTTACATACATATAGGCACGTAAAGGAGTATATAATAAAACTAATTTAAAAAGCTTCTAATATATAAGGATATTCTTATAATATACCTTCTAATTATTTAAGTAATTAAGTAATTAAATTCTTTATACTAATATATAATGGCCCTTTAAAAGTAATCCCGTAAGTACTTATATAATTAATAAAAGAGTATAATTAAAAATAAGAATATTATAGTATATTATATTACCTTTATTAATAGCTTTATTTTTATTATATCATACTTTCTAAAATAAGTAAAGAGGTAGCTAAAGGTAGTATAAGTAGTATATAAGTAAAATTCTACTTTACTTATTATTATTTTTCTTTCTTTTTTTCTTTATACCCTTATTAAGTTAAAGTAACTAAAAATTTAAGTTATTTTTACTATACTAGTATACTTTACTATATATTTTTACTATTAAAACTTAGTATACTAACTACTAAATAAATAAATTTTAAGATAACTAATGATAAAAATAGTATATTTACTTTTATATATATGTAAAAAGAGTATTAGTAGTTACTAATATTATTTATAGCTAACTACTTTAATACCTTTATTAAGGAAGAGGAGGAGGAGGACTACTTTAATATTTATTTTTATAAGCCTTTTACTACTACTACCCCTACTACCCCCCTACCTACCTTTACTACTACTAATACTACTAATAACGCTACCCCTCCTAAAGGCTTTTCTCCTCTTATTATTACTTTTCTTTATACTAAGAAGGAGGAGGAGACTAAGGAGGAGGAGGAGACTAAGGAGGAGGAGGATAATAAGGATAAGAATAATAAGGAGGAAGAGGAAGAGGAAGAGGAAGAGAAGGAGGAGGAGCCTAAGGCGCCTTCTCTAAAGCATAAGTTATATATATACTATTAAATAAGTACTTAACTAACTAGTTTTTATAGGTTATTATCTTACTATACCTACTAAGAAGGAAAAAGAGAGTATTTTTAAGTATAGTAAGTAGTATTACTGTATTTATATACTTAAGAATTATATTAATAGTTATATAACTCTAAAAAAGAAAGGTACTACTAAGGCTAAGAACTATAAAGTCTCTTATCTCCTATACTTAAAAGCTACCTTCTATAGTAATAGTATAGGCTATTATTAAGAGGGTAGTAAAAAGTACTACCTATACTATTTTACTAGCTAGTCTACCTAGGCCTATATACTTATTAATCCTATATTATAAGCCTTTATAGCTAAGCTTTAAGAGGAGCTTAAGGGTTTTTATAATAAGACTATAAGTTTTATATATATTTTTATATTAAATTATAACTCATAGCTATATATAGTATCTTCGCTATTTATAGGTGGTCATTTATAGTTTAATTATATATAGTAATAAGGTTACTAGTAACGTTTTAGCCTTATATTCTACTACCTCTACTACCTCTACTTCTACCTCTATATAAGGGGCGTAGCTGTTATTAGTTAATAATAGGGGTGCCTTAATTTAATGTATCTATACTAAAGAGGGGAAGAAGGAAGAATCTATAGTCTAGCTGCTCTCTAGGGGGTAAGTAGTAGCCTACGAGGTAGGTTATATTACAGGGATATCCTTACACATTAGGAGCTCCCTAAATTAGTCCTGTTACGTGCTCCTTTACGTGCCTATATGTATATATCTAGCAGCATTTTGTTCCCTTCCGTATTTCTAGAATCAAGCATCTTTCTCCCATATTCTCCTATGCCTTACTGTGTGCTCTAACTCGTGATAGGTTACTACTAGTAGAAGGTTGTTTTATACGTAGGTTCTACCTATACTTATCTTCTATAGTAAAGCCTATAATAGTATCCCCCCCCTTAAGCCCTAGTACCCCCCTAGTAGTTTAGTTATATTCTTTCATAGCTATGGTTTCCTATCCTTNTAGGTTCTACCTATACTTATCTTCTATAGTAAAGCCTATAATAGTATCCCCCCCCTTAAGCCCTAGTACCCCCCTAGTAGTTTAGTTATATTCTTTCATAGCTATGGTTTCCTATCCTTAGTCTAATAGCTCCTAAGTTAGCTTCTTATACTCTACCTATTTAACTAGTACTTATAGCACGCTAGTATTATTTTTACTATACTTTTTTATAGTTGGAATTCTTTTTATAGCTTATTTAGGTTTACTTTTAATATAAGTAATAGGTAGTAGGTAGAAGTTATTTACTTATTATCCTAATTGGGGGTTATTAGGTACCTTCTAAAGTAAGTCTATATTAAAACCCTTATAAACTTCGCTTAGTATATCTAGCTTTACTATATTTAATAATGTAATCTTTATTACTTTATACTTATAGTATAGCTAGTTTAGTTTCCTTAAGGGTTATAGTATAGCTATATTTACTAGTAAAAGCTATACTATAACCCTTAAGGANCATTATTAAATATAGTATATCTAGCTTTACTATATTTAATAATGTAATCTTTATTACTTTATACTTATAGTATAGCTAGTTTAGTTTCCTTAAGGGTTATAGTATAGCTATATTTACTAGTAAAAGCTAAACTATATTACCTACTTAATACCTCTCTACTAGGCGCTAGTAATAGTTTACCAACTCTTCTTAGTTATACTTTACTAGTATTATTATAGCTTATATTATATATAGTATATCCTTCTAGTATTACACTAACTTAGTAGTAGTAACTTCTTAGTTATCCTTTAGTTTTATATCTACTATAGGAAAGAGGTTTATATAATACCTATAGTTAAGAAAAAAGAGGCTAAAGCCTATTATAGTTATAGTCCTATTATTAAGTACTAGTTATACTATAAGTAGGTAGGTATCCTAGTTATCCTATTTAAAGTAAATAACTATTTAAAGAGTTACCTAGATCTCTTAATTAAACTACTTAGTACTACTATCTATCTATAGGTAGAAGAAGGTACTAA